>CABHPH010077586.1:0-10452 GCA_902168325.1 Peromyscus nudipes
ACACACACACACACACACACACACACACACAAACAAACACAAATACTCACAGGCAAAGCCATAAACATCTCACTATTTCCGGAAAACACTCCATGATCTACTTTCTGGAACCTTCCTCCATACTGTCTACCTTTAGCATGTGTCCTGTAACAAGAACACTATTTACTCTCTTAATAAGATGCGTCTGAGTCCCTATGGCATGTAGCCTCCTTTCAGGCACCCATACCAGAAAGTTATTCACAACACACACAAGTTTTATAGTCTTCTTGTGATAGTAAACAAGCAGACAAGCCAAACATAACTAACTATAGGAAGTGCCAGTGGAAGGTTGGTTTAAGACCCTCACAGTGATCGGTTGATTAAGACACAGAACAGCAGAAACAAATCTAAGGCTGTGGTGGAATCTGCTGCCTGAAAATGTAAAAATAGTGTGGACAAACGAGTTTACAATTCAGAAAGTTTGTGAAGAAAAATAAAAATCACTGCTAATTACCTCATACTCCATACATAGTCTAGTCCTTAATTCTACTTTTAATCCACTTCCTGCACAAAGTTGAAGAGATCTTTCAAAACGTCCTCTCTGACAGTGATGCGACCTCACATGTTCTTATCCCAAGCTAAACAACACTAATTTCAAGTGGGAAGGAACTACTTCAGCAATTATAATTCGTAGGGAAATATTTTTACAATATTAAAATCTTTCATGGGGATAAATGTATTTAATTATATTCCAATTATCATCAAGTTTTTTCATGAGAAGAAAAATGCAAGGGCAAAATAATTCATTTTAGTGGAGGTTCAAGATATCAATCACATTGTTATTTATTCACATGCTACAAGAAGCACAGTTGTTCCTCATATAAAACATAAAACTATGGACATTGAAACCCTTAACTTATTGAAAGGGATATTTATTCACTAACAACAATTTTTCTTCTCTTTGCTTCTCTCATGTTCAATATCACAGAATATATTTTGGGCAAGAAATGCCTTTCCTGAGAAACAAGATAGAATGACAGAGTTGATTTGTACTAGTCCAGAGGTACAAAGGGATAAATAGTTTTTATTTTTATTTTTTTTGTTAAAGATAAAATAAATCTATGTACTAATGAGGTGGATGTCCTAATATATATGATTATATATGGGCAGAATATTTTATACTGCAGAACACAGAGCATCTTCAAGTTTTTTTATTATTAAGACTTTTTTTATTAATTTTATATACAATCCACAGAGCCCCCTCTCTTCCCTCTTCCTCCATAGTCCCCCCAAATCCAGCCCTCATTCCCTCCTCTGAAAAGGTAAGGTCTCCCATGGGGAGTCAGCAAAGCCTGGTACATTCAAATGAGGAAGGTCCAAGCCCCTCACCCTGCATCAAGGCTGTTCAAGGTATCCCACTATAGGTAGTGGGTTCCAAAAAGCCAGCTCATGCACTAGGGATAGATCCTGATCCTACTGCCAGTGGGCCTCTTAAGCAGATCAAGCTACACAACTGTCTCCCTTATGCAGAGGGCCCAGTCCAATCCCATGGAGGCTCCACAGCTGTTGGTTTAAAGTTCATGAGTTCCCACTAGTTTTGTTTGGTTGTCTCTGTAGGCTTGCCCATCATGATCTTGATATCCCTTGCTAATAGAATCCCTCTTCCCTCTTTTTGACTAGACTCCTGGAGCTCAGCCTGGTGCTTGGCTGTGGATCTCTGCATCTGCTTCCATCAGTTACTGGATGAAGCCTCTATGACAGTTAGGGTATTTACCAATCTGATTAGTGGGTTAAGCCAGGTGAGTCACCCTTTCCACTATTGTTAGTAGTCTAAGCTGGGGTCATCCTTGTTGATTCCTGGTAAATTCCCTAGCACCAGGTTTCTGCCTAACCCCATGATGTCACTTTCTATCATTGTATGTCTTTCAATGCTCTCCTACTCTGTCCTGGTTCCAGCTCGACCATCCTGTTACCTTATATTCTCATTCCCCATCCCCTGCCCTCCATTGCCCCCCTTACCTTCAGTTTACTGATGGAGATCTCATCTATTTCCTCTACCCAGGGAGATCCATGTGTCCCTCTTAGGGCTCTCCTTGTTAGCTAGCTTCCCTGGAGCTATGGGTTGTAGTCTGGTTATCCTTTGCTTCACATCTAGTATCCATTTAGGAGTGAGTACATACCATATTTGTTCTTTTGAGTCTGAGTTATCACACTCAGGATAATATTTTCAATTTCCACCCATTTGTCTGCAAATTTCATGATATCATTGTTTTTTACTGCTGAGCAGTACTCCATTGTGTATATGTACCACATTTTCTTTATCCATTCTTCGGTTGAGAGGCATCTAGGTTGTTTTTAGGTTCTGGCTATTATGAATAATGCTGCTATGAACATAGTTGAGCATGTGTTCTTATGGAATGATTGAACATTCCTTGGTTATATGCCTAAGGGTAGTATATCTGGGCCTTGAGGTAGATTGATTCCCAATTTTCTGAGAAGTTACCATACTGATTTCCAAAGTGGTTGCAAAAGTTTGCAATCTCAACAACAGTGGAAAAGTGTTCTCCTTGCTCCGTATCCTCTCCAACATAAATTGTCATCAATGTTTTTGATCTTAGCCATTCTGACAGTTGTAAGATGGTATCACAGAGTCATTTTGATTTGCTTTTCCCTGATGACTAAGAATGTTGAGCAATTTCTTCAATGTCTTTCGGCCATTTGAAATTCTTCTGTTGAGAATTCTGTTTAGCTCCGTAGCTCATTTTTTAAATCAGATTATTTGGTGTTTTGATGTCTAGTTTTTTGAGTTCTTTATATATTTTGGAGATCAGCCCTCTGTCAGATGTGGAGTTGGTGAAGATCTTTTCCCATTCTGTAGACTGTCATTTTTTTCTTATTTACTATGTCCTTTGCCCTACAGAGGCTTCTCAGTTTCAGGAGGTCCCATTTATTAATTGTTGCTCTCAGTTTCTGCACTACTGGTGTTATATTTATGAAGTTGTCTCCTGTGCCAATGGTTTCAAGACTACTTGCTACTTTCTCTTCTATCAGGTTCAGAGTAACTGGATTTATGTTGAGGTCTTTGATCCACTTGGATTTGAGTTTTGTGCATGGTCATAGATATGGATTTATTTGCGATCATCTACATGTTGACATCCAGTTATGGCAGCACCATTTGTTGAAGATGCTTTCTTTTTCCCATTGTAAGGTCTCAGCTTCTTTGTCAAAAATCAGGTGTTCATAGGTGTGTGGATTAATGTCAGGGTCTTCAGTCCAATCCCACTGGTCCACATGTTGGTTTTTATGCCATTATCAAGCTGATTTTATTACTATATCTCTATAGTAGAGCTTGAGGTTGGGGATGGTGATGCCTCCAGAAGTTGCTTTACCATACAGGATTGTTTGAGCTATCCTGAGTTTTTTGTTTTTCCATATGAAGTTGAGTATTGTTCTTTCTAGGTCTGTGAATAATTGTGTTGAGATTTTGATGGGGATTGCATTGAATCTATAGATTGTTTTTGGTAATATTGCCATTTTTACTATGCTAATCCTACCTATCCATGAGCATGGAAGATCTTTTCATTTTCTGATATCTTCTTTGATTTTGTTCTTCAGAGACTAAGAGTTCTTGTCATACAGGTCCTTCACTTGCTTAGTTAGAGTTGCCCCAAGTTATTTTATATTATTTGTGGCTATTGTAAAGGGTGATATTTCTCTGATTTCTTTCTCAGCCCTTTTATGATTTGTATATAGGAGAGCTACTGATTTTTATGAGTTAATCTTTTATCCTGCCACATTACTGAAGATGTTTACCACCTGTAGGAGTTCCCTGGTAGAATTTTTGGGGTCACTCATGTATACTATCATACCATCTGCAAATAAGGAAAGTTTGACTTCTTCCTTTCCAGTTTGTATCCCCTGATCTCCTTTTATTGTCTTATTGCTCTAGCTAGAACTTCGAGTACTATATTGAATAGATATGAGGAGGGTGGGCAACCTTGTCTTGTTTCTGATTTTAGTGAAATCACTTTGAGTTTCTCTCCATTTAATTTGATGCTGACTGTTTGCTTGCTGTAAATTGGGCTTATTATGTTGAGGTATGTTCCTTGCATTCCTGATCTCTCTAAGACCTTTATCATGAAGGAATTTTGGATTTTGTCAAAGGGTTTTTCAGCATCTAATGAGATGATCACATGGTATTTTTTCTTTCAGTTTGTTTATATGGTGTATTATATTGACAGATTTTCATATGTTGAACCATGCTTGCATGTCTGGGATGAAACCTACATGATCATGGTGGATAATTTCTTTGATATGTTCTTGGATTCGGTTTGCCAGTATTTTATTGAGTAATTTCGCATCAATGATCATGAGGGAGATTGCTCTGTAATTCTCATTATTTGTTGCATCTTTATGTGGTTTGGGTATCAGGGTTACTGTAACCTCATAAAAAGAGTTTGGTAATGTCCCTTCTGTTTCTATTGTGTGGAACAATTTAAAGAGTATTGGTATTAACTCTTCTTTGAAATTCTGGCAGAATTCTGCACTGAAACCATCTGTCCTGGGTTTTTTTTGCTTTTTTTTTTTTTTTTTTTTTTTTGGTGGGGGGATTTTTATTGGTTGTTTTTATTTCCTTAGAGGTTATTGGTCTATTTAAATAGTTCATTTGGTCTTGATTTAACTTAGGTATGTGGTACCTATCCAGAAAATTGTTCATTTCTTTTAGATTTTCCAATTTTGTGGAGTACAGGTCTTTGAAGTATAACTTGATGATTCTCTGGATTTCCTCATTGTTAGTTATTATATCTCTCTTTTCATTTCTGATTTTCTAATTTGGATGCTCTCTCTCTGCCTTTTGGTTAGCCTGGATAAGGGCTTGTCTATCTTGTTGATTTTCTCAAAGAACCAACTCTTTGTTTCATTGATTCTTTGTATTGTTCTCTTTGTTTCTATTTTATTGATTTCAGCTCTCAATTTGATTACTTCCTGGCATCTATTTCTCCTGGGTGACTTTGCTTCTTCTTGTTCTAGAGCTTTCAGGTGTGTTGTTAAGTTACTAGTGTGAGATTTCTCCAACTTCTTTATGTGGGCATTTAGTGCTATGAATTTTCCTCTTAGAACTGCTTTTATAGTGTCCCATAAGTTTGGGTATGTAGTATATTCATTTTCATTGATCTCTAGGAAGTCTTTAATTTCTTTCTTTATTTCTTCCTTGACCCACTGGTGATTCAGTTGAGCATTGTTCAGTTTCCATGAGATTGTAGGCTTTCTGTAATTTTTGTTGTTATTGAAATCTAACTTTAAACCATGATGGTCTGATAGAATACAGGAGGTTATTCCAATGATTGGCTTTGTGATTGAGTATGTGATCAATTTTAGAGAAGGTTCCATGGGGTGTTGGGAAGAAGGTATATTTGTTTTGTTAGGATGGAATGTTCTGTAGATATCAATTAAGTCTATATGAGTCATAACATCAGTTAAGTCCCTTATTTCTCTGTTAAATTTTGATCTGGTAGAACTGTCCAGTGGTGAGAGTGGGGTGTTGAAGTCTCCCACTATTAATGTGTAGGATTTGATGTGTGATTTAAGCTTTAGTAATGTTTCTTTTACATATGTTGGTGCCTTTGTATTTGGGGCATAAATGTTCAGAACTGAAACTTCATCTTGGTGGTGCATATATAATGTATTTCTTGATCTTTTTTGATTGATTTTAGTTAGAAGTCTATTTTGTTGGATATTAGGATAGCTACACCAGCTTGCTTCTTAAGACCATTTGATTGGAAAGACTTTCCCTAGCCTTTTACTCTGAGGTAGTGTCTATCTTTGAAGTTGAGGTGTGTTTCTTATATACAGCAGAAAGATAGATCCTGTTTTTGTATCCATTCTGTTAGCCTGTGTCTTTTTATAGGTGAATTAAGTCCATTGATATTAAGGGATATTAATGACCAATGATTGTTAATTCCTGTTATTTTTTGGTGGTGGTGGTGGTGGTGTGTGTGTGTGTGTGTGTGTGTGTGTGTGTGTGTGTGTATTTCCTTTCTTTGGAATCTGCTGCTATGGGGTTATCTATTACCTGTGTTTTTGTGGGTGCATCTTACTTCCTTTGGTTGGAATTTTCCTTCTAGTGCTTTCTGTAGGGCTGGATTTGTGGATAGGTATTGTTTAAATCTGGTTTTGTCTTGGAATGTCTTGTTCACTCCATCTGTGGTGACTGAAAGTTTTGCTAGCTATAGTAATCTGAGCTGGCATCTGTGATCTATTAGTTTCTGCATTATGTCTGTCCAGTCTGTGCATTATGTTTTGGCTTTATTCTGATGAATCTGCCTTTATAAGTCACTTGGCCTTTTTCCTTTGCTGCTGTTAATATTCTTTCTTTGTTGTATATGTTTAGTGGCTTGATTATGATGTGGAGAGGGGACTTTTTTTGGGTAGTCTAGTCTATTTGGTGTTCCGTAAGCTTCTTGTATCTTCATAGGTATTTCCTTCTTTAAGTTGGGAAAGTTTTCTTCTATGATTTTGTTGAATATATTTTCTGTGCCTTTGAGTTGGTATTTTTCTGCTTCTTCTATTCCTATTATTCTTAGGTTTGTCCTTTTCATGGTGTCCCAGATTTCATGGATGTTTTGTGTTATAACTTTTTTTGCTGTAGTGTTTTCTTTGACTGATGAATCTGTTTCCTCTATTGTATCCTCCATGTCAGAGATTCTCTCTTCCATCTCTTGTATTCTGTTGGTTATGCTTGCCTCTGTAGTTCCTGTTCATTTATTCAGGTTTTCTATTTCCAGCATTCCCTCAGCTTGTGTCTTCTTCATTGTTTCTATTTCAATTTTCAGGCTTGAACTGCTTCCCTCACTTGTTTAATTGCTTTTTCTTGTCTTTCTTTAAGGGATTTATTGATTTCTTCCAATTTTTTGTTTGTCTTTTCCTCAATTTCTTTAAGGAAATTTTTCATTTCCTCTTTAAATGCCTCTATCATCTTCTGAATGTGATTTTTAAGGTCGCTTTCTTCTGCTTCTTCTATGTTGTGATGTTCAAGTCTTGCTGTTGCAGAACCACTAGGTTCTGGTGGTGCCATATTGATCTTTATGTTGTTGTACATAGTTTTGCACTGGTGTCTACCCATCCTTTTCTCCAATAGGTGTAAGAGGTGTTTGTGTCCGAGGGAGCTGCTCTTGGTCCAATCAGAGCTGGTGGACTCTGTGTCTCAGGAAGCTGCTGATGTCACAGGGGGATGGGTAGGTTTGGATTAGGGAGCGGGTTGTATAGATTGCAGGGTCAGACAGAGGGAATTCATGAAGAAGCTTGTCCATGGGAGTCTTCTCTTCTGGCCTTCAACTGAGACAGTGATGATGGGTAGGGGTAGGGGCTACAGGTTGTGCCCCAGAGCCTATCCTAGAGGCAGCACTCTCTGGGTGGGATAAGAGTCACTCACCTCTTGATCCAATCAAAGCTGGTAGATTCTGTGTCTCAGGAAGCCTCTGAGGTCTCAGGGGGATAGGTGGGTTTGGGGTAGGGAGTGGGTCTTGCAGATTGCGGGGTTAGATGGGGTTGTTGGTGGGGAAATCTGGCTGCAGGAGTCTTCCCTGCTGTCAGTAAACTGGGGCAGTGATGGGTGGGGGTTCTGGGGCACAGGTTACTCCCCAGGGCCTAGGTCCTAGTGGTGGGACTCTCTGTTGGGGTAAATTGTTTAAGATGAAGTGGAAAACATCATCATGGCAAATCTATATTTAGATTTTCCTCTGCTGTCATACATTCTACTTGCTTCTCTCCTAACTCATAGCAGTTAGAAATACCATTGTCAGTCATCAAGCATCTGGTTAGATGACTGAGATAGACTTTCTTTGTTGAATTTCACTTCTTCTAAGTGGATTGGTACTCTCTTCAGACATGCACTCCAGTCAGATAGACTAAACAGTGGTACTTTTTAAATCTCTATATACTCAAAGTTAGTTTTCTTAGCTACTGTGGCCATGCTCTTTCCATGTCATTCCAAGGAATTTAAAATTAGAAAAATTTCAACCATAATTGCTGTACTTCCGAACTTTAGAGAATTCTAAAATACAGGAAAAATCTACAGTGTGGTGGTATTGTGTTCCCCAAAATATTGTACACCCTAATAAACTCATCTGGAGTCAGAGACAGAACAGCCACTAGATACAAAGGCTAGAAAATGGTGGCACTCACACCTTTAATCCTAGCACTCCAGAGGTAGAAATCCCTCTGGATCTCTGTGAGTTCAAGGCCACATTGGAAACGGCCAGGCATGGTGACACATGCCTTTAATCCCAGAAAGCGAGCCTTTAATCCTAGGGAGTGGTGGTAGAAAGCAGAAAGGTATATAAGGCGTGAGGACCAGAAACTAGAAGCATTTGGCTGGTTAAGCTTTCAGGCTTCTAGCAGCAGTTCAGCTGAGAGCCATTTGGATGAGGACGCAGAGGCCTCCAGCCTGAGGAAACAAGACCAGCTGAGGATCCAATGAGGTGAGGTAGCTGTGGCTTGTTCTGATTCTCTCATCTTCCAGTGTTCACCCCAGTACCTGACTCCGGGTTTGTTTTATCAATAAAGACTCTTTAAGATTCCTGCTACACTACAGTTACAGTTTAATCTGTCCCCCAAATCAACTTAATTTTTGAAATTTATTAATTTAATTTTAGAGTTATACCAGGTAGAAGGACATTCTAGAACCTCATTTTAACATGTGCTGGTGATAGTGTTGGGCAGGTATATTTTAAGAACATTTTACTGGATACTAAAGTCCTTTCAGGAGTATTCCTTTGTAAATAAATTGTTCGATAATTCCATCCATGAACACAATGTGTTTTCATTAAATCTGAGTCTCCCTATATCCCCAACTACTTTCCCTCCCAACTTGATGATATACTCTTTTTTAAGCCCACTGAAATGAATTTATTTGCAACAGATGAAGTGTGTTTCTCAATCAAACAGTTCTCTCTTTCTGGAATGATGGCATATGGCCCTTAATAAGGCCAAAAGGTCCTAAAGAGTCTGCCCCACTGATGACCACATTTACACCACTGTTTTCTTTGTGTAAATGTCTATGCGCAGGTTATCCATGTTATTGCTGTGAAAGTGTATGTGCAGGGATATAGAAGCCAGGGCACAATCCCAAATAACTGTGTCATTCCTCAGGAGCTCTCTACTGTAGATGTAATTCTAAGTGGTCTTACTAAATGAAAAACAGCCAAATACAGAATTAAAAGCCCAGAGATCAGAGCCTTTAGCTTACCACTCTCTGCCGTCCTTCCCCTGAGAGAGAGACCTTTTCTTCCTGTGTCCTATCTTTTTATTGTCTTTCTGTTCTGCCTTCTCATTGGCTCTAAACCCAACCACATGATTTCCTCATCACTGCCTGTCTATACAGACCTCTAGGTCTCTATGGTTGGTACTGGGATTAAAAGTTCAGGTCACCTTGCTTTGGATATGTCCTTGACCACAGAGACTCTGCCTGCCATGTGATCACATTAAGGGTATGTGCTACCACTGCCTGACTCCCGCTTATGGCTTGCTGTGATTTCTGATCTCCAGGCAACTTTATTAACATACAAATAAAATCACATTTCAGCACAAATAAAATATCACCATAGTCTACATTTTGTTTTTTGTTTTGTTTTTACTTTTACATCTGAGACAGGGTCTTTTACTCTCTTGAAATTCACCAGGATATTAGTTTGGCTAGCCAACCAACTAGTTTTCAAGTCCCCAGCACTATGGTTACAAACACATACCAACATTTCATAAAATTTTACATGTGTCTGTGTATCAAACTCCAGTTTTCATACTTGTGTGGCAAGCACTTACTGACAAGCCATCTTTCCAGTGCCAACTACCTCCTTTTATTGGCCTGTTTGTTTCAATCTACCATATTTTCCTTTAGTCTAATATCTGGACAATATCTTATTCGCTTAGAATCTATAATAATACAACTCAGACACCAAGCTTTGAGGTAGTTTCTGTAGAAAGCCCATACTGGGAACCATAGGCTAAGTTCAAATTGATTACCACAGCCTCTTCCAGTCTTGTTGGCTGAACCCCTACTCTGTACTTTGTTGAAAGCATATAGATACAACACACTTAGGAGGTAAGGTATTATTAAACCCATTTAAGTGATGAATAAATAAAATTTGTAAATAAAATGATCTAAAAACAGTAATAACTGAGGCTCTACCCAGCTCTTCCTTGGAAATCTGTTTTCTCTGCATCTAGCTTCGCATAGTAGGATTGCATAGCTGCTTAGCTGTCATCATTAAGGTTCAAGTTTCCTGACAGGATTATGTTGTCTTGCAATGAAAACCTCACAACTTTTCCCCATCATAGCCTTCCATTCATTTACTTTTCAGAATTCAAACTGCATGTGTTCCACTCAAAACTGCCTCCTCCTCTCATGGAGCAGACTCATGCAGCAACTTGTACTAACAGGTGCACTTGTCATTCTAAGTTATAAAGTGTTGATTG
>CABHPH010077588.1:0-10571 GCA_902168325.1 Peromyscus nudipes
AGTAGACAGGGGAAGTTGGTGGAGCAGCAGAGAGATTCATTTCACTTCTTGGTGAGTTCAAAGGCAGGACTTTGGTGTGCTAGAGACCTGCTCAAGAATCTGTTCCCAACGGTTCTTTTCTTTCTCCTTTTCGGTCCTTCATATTTTTACTGTAGTCAACCAACATAAGGTAAGCAATATTTAACCTTTTGTCTGTATATGTTTACAAAATCTTTATAGATTTTGGACTTACACAAATGTTATCTGACTAGTCTTCTCTTTCTCTTCAGTTGCATACTTTCATGACTCATGTACTCTGCCAGATATGCCTCTTCAGTGAGAATAGGAAATTTCATAGGAAGCTAAGATGACAGAGATTGTAGAGGTTCAAGTCAAGAACTTTTGGTGTAGTGGGTCTACTTCAGGACCTAGCAATCTGCATTTTAAAAATATTTACTGAAATATAATTATATTAATTCTACCCATTTAAATAAACCATTTGATAATTTTCATTCAGTTCACGTAAGAGTAGAATAATCACCATGACTGAATTAGAAATCTTCATTTTACTAAGCTCCCTGAAACCTTGCAATGAAGCAGACCCTCATAGCCCAGCTTTGGTTATGTAGATACCAAATGTTTAGAGATCACAACAAAGCTGGTTTTCTAAGCCCAGCTCGGTCTCTTTTTGTTAGCTCTGTTCACAGTGCTCATCTCCATGTTCTTTAACTTTCTCATTCCTTCCCTCCAGCCCACAGTGTCTTTTTAGAGAATGTGAACTCATGGCTCTAACTCAAATCAGTTTCCTTTTCTCTCTCATTCTCTTCCTGTCTGTCTCTGTCTCTCTCTTTGTTCCATCCCTATCACTACCATCTTCCTCACTTCATCCTCCATGCTCCCACCTCACAGAAAAACATCATTATTTTCCTGTTCTTCCATTCTTATTTATGCAGCTGTTCATTCTCCAACTCATAGTGTTAAACCTCATTTTAAAACTTGATTATTGTGATTGTCAATTGCTCATCAGGCAGGGGCAAAGACCCCATGAGTCACTCCTCCATCCATGATGGAATGATGATTAGTCCCATCTTCTGCAGGGGACCACAATTTCTCTGAGTTCATGAGTGCAATGGCCATGCCACATTGAGAAGACAAGTTTTATAGCATTTCTGCCCATCCTCTGGTTCTTACATCTTTCTTTTTATTTTCTGTGACATTCTCTAAGTCTTGAAGGGAATGGTATAGTGATTTCACCAGCTTTGAATTTCTGCATTAATTGTCACCCTCTGTAAACAGAAGCTTCTCTGACCGAGGGTGAGAAAGCAGTTTGACACCATGTCAATTTTAGTGAAGGGATAATAGGAGGTTTCACTATCACCTCTCCAGCCAGCCAAGAGCTTTTGACCAGTAGCTGTTGTCAGTTAACAGTTGCCATGGGATGAAGAGTCATTGTCTACATTGTTATAGCCATGTGTAAGTTGCCCACACTCTAGTGACATCTATGGTCATACTTTGTTTGAGCACCCCAATAAAGCTTATCTGGAGATCAGAGGAAAAAGCTAACCACTGTATTAAACATAGAAGTCAGGCAATGGTAGCACTGCCTTTAATCCTAGCATTCGGGAGGCAGAGATTCATCTGGATCTCTGTGAGTTCAAGGCCACACTAGGAAGAGAGCCAGGTGTGGTGGCACACATCTTTAATTTCCAGCACTATTTAACCATAGAGGTCTGGAGGTCTGTACAGACAGAAAAGAAGTGATAGGGCTGGGCAGAAAGAGGAAGTGAGATGGCAGGACAGAGAAAGGATATAGGTGTGAGTATACAGGAAGTAGGTCTCTCTGTGGCTGAGGATTTCCTAGTGGTAAGAACATGGCTGGCTTCTTTCTGCTTCTCTCATCTCTCAGTTTTCACATCAATAGCTGGCTTTGAGTTTTTTATTAATAAGACCATTTAGCAGTTCATCTTACAGCCATCATATTCATGCAAGCCACCCTAATTCAACTCAGTGGGTCTCACAAAAACAAAGCAAACAAGAAAAGCAAACAAAAATGCATGACAACTAGAACACATGAACAATAGAACACTGACTAGGGCAGTATGCAAAGTAACATCTGTCAAAATACAAGCAAGGTATCTCAAGTTCTGTATGAAATCCATCTCAGAAACAAAACCAAAACCCCATGGCTCCTGGATTAGGAGTAACTCTCCATATGAACATCACTCACTGGTATATCTTACTCTGGGTATACATGAAAATTATCTAGAATGTTGCATTGGAGTAAAATATTGATTGAGTGCATATGTTATACCATGAGCATTGGTTTCCAAGTAATTGATCCCTGTGTGTCATAAAATTCATCAATTAAGGCACAAAGGAAAATATAGATAATTGGACCTCAGTTGAGCAATTCTGATTTAGTGGTTTAAGATAAGGTTACAGATATTGCTGGGGAAGGGATTATGCTGAGAATCACAGTTTTAGATTAGGTGGTCTTAAAGTTTCATTTACATGTTATGAAAATTATAGTGCAGAAATGCCAGATGCTATTTATGTCTAATACTAAACTTAATTTTGGTCAAAAGTTAAAAATCAATGACATTTTAAAGTTCTTTTTCTCAAGGCCCCTGCCATGGCATCCCTATCAATTCAAATCCTAGATGTAGATACTTCTATGTAAAACTGAGAGTACCTGTGTTTTTTCAAAAAGATGAAAAGAACATTTTATGGTAGTCAGAATTCTAATTACTATAAGCATAGGGGCCATTTGCAAGAAGTGTAGCTGGTCTATAATAGATGAGACAGGCTCCAGCATAAATGACAGAGAGCAATGGAAGCAAGTAATCAAAAGAAAGCAGCAGCAGTGATAGTGAATTCTGGATTAACCATAGAAACTTCTAAGAGGATCCTGTGGTGGTTTGACATGTACCCAAAAGATGCTTAATCACACCACCAGGACACTTGCTCAACTCTGTTCATAGTGCATTATTTGTAGTAGCCAGAACCTGGAATCAACCTAGATGCCCTTCAGCTGAAGAATGGATAAAGAAAATGTGGTAATTTACACAATGGAGTACTACTCAGTGGTAAAAAACAAAACAACAACAACAACAAAAAAAACAATGACAACATGAACTTTGTAGGCAAATGGATGAAACTAGAAAAAAATCATCCTGAGTAAGGTAACCTTGATCCTGAAAGATAAACACGATATGTACTCACTTATAAGTGGATAGTAGACGCAAAGCAAAGGATAACCAGGCTACAATCCACAATTCCAGAGAAGCTAGATAAAAAGGAAGACCCTAAGAGGGACACACATGGAGGGCCCCAGGAAGGTGAAATAGTCAAGATCTCCTGGGTAAACCGGGAGAGAGGGGGAGAAGGGAGGGGATGGGGGATGGGAACATGAGGGATCAAATTGGCCGAGTTGGGGGAGGGACAGAGAGGGAGAGCAATGGAAGAGGTATCTTGATAGAGGGAACCATTTTGGGGTAAGGGAGAAACCTGGTGCTAGGGAAATTCCCAGGAATCCACCAGGATGATTCCAGCTAAGACTCCTAGCAACAGTGGAGAGGGTACCTGAATTAGCCTTCCCCTGTAATCAGATTAGTGACTACCCTAATTGTCATCAAAGAACCTACATCCAGTAACTGATGGAAGCAGATGAAGTGAGCCACAGTCAAGCATGGGGCTAAGCTCCTGGAGATCAGTTGAAGAGAGTGAAGAGGGATTATATGAGCAAGGGGGGGTCAAGAT
Source organism: Peromyscus nudipes (assembly GCA_902168325.1). Classification (NCBI taxonomy): domain Eukaryota; kingdom Metazoa; phylum Chordata; class Mammalia; order Rodentia; family Cricetidae; genus Peromyscus; species Peromyscus nudipes. Next base: position 3,739 of record CABHPH010077588.1, read on the forward strand.
CATGATGAGGAAAACCACAGAGACAGCTGACCCAAGCCAGTGGGAGCTTCCAGACTCTGGACTGACAGCTGGGGAACCTGCATGGGAATGAACTAGGACCTCTGAATGTGGGTGACAGTTGTGTGGCTTGATCTCTTTGTGGGGCACCTGGCAGTGGGACCAGGACTTATCCTAGGTGCATGAATTGGCTTTTTGAAGCCCATTCCCTATGGAGGGATACCTTGCTCAGCCTTGATGCAGGGGGGAGGGGTTAGGCCCCGCCTCAACTTGGTATGCCAAACTTTGTTGACTCCCCAAGGGAGGCCTTACTCCTCTGAGGAATGGATGGGGGTAGGATAGGGAAGAGGTGGGGAGCAGAAGAAGGGGACGGAGGGAGAACTGGGGTTGGTATGTAAAATGAAAAAAAAATGTTCCTGACAAGCTCACATATTGGAATGCTTACTCGTTAGAGAGAGGCACTTTTTGAGAAAAATTAGGTGTGGCCTTACTGGAGTAGGTATGACCTTGTTGGAGGTAGTGTGTCACTGGGGGTGGGCTCTGAGGTTTCAAAAGCCCAAAGCCAAGCCCAGTGTCTCTCTCTCTCTCTTTTAGCCTGTGGATCAAGATGTAGCTCTCAGCTTCTGCTCCAGCACCATGCATGCTGCCATGCTGCCCACCATGATAATGGAATAAACCTTTGAAACTGTAAGCAAGCTCCCAATTAAATGCTTTCTTTTATAAGAGTAGCCTTGGTCATGATGTCTCTTCACAGCAATAGAACAGAGACTAAGACAGATCCTGAATTTCCATGTTTTAAATTTACTTTGGAATTAATCATGCCCTTTATTTACTTTGTGTCAGGCACTGTGTGAGTTTAAAGTTTACTATTATATCCTCAGATCCTAGTGAAGTATGCGGTATATAATATGTACTCATTGTTTGCTGAAAATGGATTAATCACACTAGTATAGTATGCTGATTATTTACTTGCTCATTTTTCCCATGAAATTTTGAGCTCATCAAAGTCTCATAAACATACCTTGTTCATATCTTTATCACCAGTATGTTTGATAGGTCCTGACATATAATATGCATTTAATATTTATTGAATAATTGAGTGCATACAAACTGGCATAAAATCTACAGACTACATATAGTAGATTGAGAAATATAACTGGTAGTTACTCTTTTTGTACTTCTTGAAGAAACTATAAGACAACCCTTTATGGTGCTTAATCTTTTTACAAAATTATTTTGTTATTTTATATGTATGCAGGTTTAGCCTGCAGGTATGTCTGTGAACCATGTGTGTGCCTGGTGCTTAGAAGAGTAGGTGGTAGATTTCCTGGAACTGGAGTTACAGATGGTTGGGAGCTGCCCTGTAGGTGCTGGTAATTGAACACAGTTCATCTGCAAGAGTACCCAGTGCTCTTAAACATCAAGCCATTTTTTCAGCTCCCTAGAATGTTTAATCTTGATTGTCAACTTGATTTAATCTGTAAGTAATTAAGAGACACCCATCTTGGTGCATCTGTGATGGTATTTCCAAGAAAGACTAACTAAAGAGAGAAGTCCCTTCCCCAGTGGGCAGCAGCTTCCATAGTGACCTAGATATAAAGAGGTCCAAGGACAAAGCAATGCTGTTTGCTTACCGTTCTTAGATTTTGTCTGGGGACTCTGAATATCATTGCTGCTGCTGCTACTGTCATTCTTCAGGAACATCAGAAACCAGCCTTTTCAGGCCCCAATGGATTAAAGAGCAGGGACTCTTTATTAATCTTTCAGGCTTTCAATGCCAGATTAGGACTACTAATGCAGTGAGAATCATGAACTGAGAAGCTACAAGGTTCTCAGCCTCCTCATGGTACAAATGACCAGTGCTACAACTCATCTCCTATATGTCATGAACCCTAATTAATATCCTCTAAAACAATGAGATGCTTTCAGTTTTGGGGGGCTGGTCAAAGTATGAGCTAAAACTCCTACTTTCAGATAATCTGTGTGACCTCATCCTTCTGCTTCTGTGTCTTTGGTGGGCTTAGATGGTAAGGGTTACAGAAGAATTTGCTGGGCTTTTGTTTCTTAAATAGCAAATGGTTACATGAAATGTTTGTGGTTGGAACCCAAAAAGGACACTAAAAATGCTCCAGGACCTTCTCTTTAAATACAAATATCACTGGGTAGGTGAAGTCTCAACTTGCCATTTTTCATCCGTAGTTTTGGTAGTTTGAATAAGACTGGCCTCTATAGGCTCATATACTTGAATATTTAGTCCATATATGAGTGGCACTATTTGACAAGGATTAGAAGATGTGGCCTTGTTGGAGGATGTGAGTCACTGGGGTGGACTTTGGGTTTTAAAAAGCTCAGGCCAGTCCCAGTGGCTCTCTTCTTGATGCCTATGGATCTGGATGCAGAACTCTAAGCTATTTCTCTAGTACCATGTATGTCTGCATGCTTCCAGTCATGATGAGAATAGATTAAACCTCTGAAACTGTAAGCAAGCCCCAATTAAATGTTTCATTATAAGAGTTGCTGTGGTCATGATGTCTCTTCACAGCAATAGAACACTAAGAATAACTTAAATTAGAAAACAAGTCCCTTTTATTTGCTGTCTTATATTATCTTGATTTCTTTGATAATCAATGCCTAATGAGAGGAATCATAGGTTTTGTTTTTGTTCTTGTTTGTTTGGAGAGGTATGTTGGGAGTACAATCAGAAACATGATGAAAATAGAATCCAAAGATAGTGTGAGCTTAAAAGGGCATTTTCACAGAAGGTGCCAAAGTCTTCATTGTTCACACTTTACTGAAAAGTCTTCACTGTTCACACTTTACTGAGCATCTACTTGTACTCAGTCAAGGAACCAGCACGTCAGGCCAAATATTTGGCATGAACTTTGTCATCCAGGCTTGGACACTGATTAGAGCTGGCATAGGCATAGTAGACAGCATGCCTATAGGAGCCTTACACATGCTCTTTATTTTACAATATAGAGAATTGGATTTTTACTATTCACAGGTATGTATAAGTCATGTTTCTTGTTATAGGTCAGAAATCAAAGAGCTAAATATTGTACATTGTCAACTATTGCTCAGGATATTAAAGTTGAACATGTTTTGAGAGCTAATGGAGATAGTAAACAAAAGGAATTGGAAAAAGCACATGGCTTTGAATCAGAGTGCTCTGTTTTACTATTTATTTGCCTAGAGGAAACAATTAATTGTGACTTTAGTTTTCTTATCTGTTAAAAAGACACAACAGTACCTGCTATGCTTATTCTATAAAATTGTTGTTAAGAGGAAATATAAATGACAATAAAGCCTGAACATTATGGTGATCATCAGGTATTCTGGGGCTGGAGAGATGGCTTGGCAGGTAAGAGCACTTGCTACTCTTTCAGACGATTGAGTTCAGTTCCTAGCACCATGTTGGGAGCCTAACAATAGCCTATAACTCTAACCCCAGAATACCTGATGATCTCTTCTGGCCTCTGCAGATGCCCTCCCCATATCCACATACTCACACACAGACATATATGTGTACACAACACCACCACCACAACAATAATAATAACAATACTAAAAACAGAGGGAAATACAAGGTTTATATCTTAAAATACTGGGCTTACATTGTTATACAGTGTTATATGTAGGTTTGTATACATAAAATACACAAATTATATAATTTACTTTGAAAATAAGTTTAATACTGGATTATATCTAAAACTGTTGATGTCATTAGTTGGTCTACTAACAGCATAAAATGAGGATGTTCTAAGGAAATTCATGTTATGTTCATCTGTGAATTTACTTTTACTTCATTCTATTTATTGCAGTTACCTTTCCACTTGGATCCTCACTCTTGTCTATGTTTTATCTTTTAGCCCAAGCATCTTGTCTATGGAGATCAAGAAAATATATGATCATGTTTGTGTATGTATTCTTTAAAAAAATCAGAAAAAAAGTTGGGCCACAAAGAATCATGTCACTATTACCACCTAAAGGAAGGTTTGATCCAAGAGTGATTCCTTGAATGGGTTTCAGATTTCCTCTGAATTCTTTTTTTCCCTTTTTTCTCAATGGCAGTACCACCAGGGATTGTATGGACAGTGTTCTCAACTGAATGTCCAGAGACAGAAGTTTGAGATATATCTAAGATGGACACCAGCAAAGGAGAATAAGTAAGTGGATGCCTTTGTTTTAACTCATGGTGTATGGGGTGATCTTGCTTTTTCTAGATGTGGTTTTCTTTAGGATTATCTACCTAGAGCAGAAGAAGGAGCTTATTTACCTTTTGGGAATTGAGAAGTCTATGTTTAAATCGAAGTAGCTGAGGAATAATAAAGCCAAACACCAACTGATTGCTAAGTTTTCACTTTCCCTTCGTCTTTATAATAAATATCAAATCTGGAAGACCAAGTGCATTAAATGAATTGGCCAAAGCAATTTTAAATTTATAATAAAATTAACTTGAGGCATCTTCAATAGTATATGCTTGTTATATTGCTGTTCTATCATATGCATTAAAGCCACTTACAGAAGTGAAAGTACTTTAGTTGCTTTTACAGTTATGCAAATATTTCTGAGATTGAGTTTTCTTATTATCTTCAAAATTTTTTCTTAGTTATACGAAAATTTCATGTAGTGCATTTTGATTATGTTATCCCCCTCCTTACATCCTTCCAGAGCTACCACAGTTTCCCTATCCTTTTCAAAATATCCATCAAGTCTAATTTGTGCTACCCATACATTCTTGGATGTATAGTCTTCCACTGAAGCAGTGGTTATACTCTCAAAGAAAACTGACTCTCCTTCTAGCAGCTATCAATTGCTTATAGCTCCTTGGTGAGGCACGGAACTTCATATCCAACTCCCCTCTCCATGGTGAGATTTAGTCTAACTTGGGTTGCAGAGGTCTTGTGTATGCTGTCACAGCCACTCTGGTTTCATATATGTAGCTTATCTGCTCTACCCAGAAGATTGCTGTGTTCTTGTAGTCATCCATCACTTCTGGCTCTTATACTCTTTTCTCTCTTGTGCAATTGTTTCTGAACCTTGGGAGGGGGACCTTGATGAAGATGTTTCATTTAGGGCTAAGCATTCCATAATCCCTTATTCTCTACACCTTAACCAATAGTAGGTCTCTGTTAATCAGCATCTACTGAAAATAGAAGCTTCTTTGATGAAACCTGACATTACCTATTTGTATAACAATAATGCATTTGCAGTCAGTTCAATACTATATATTAGTATCATAACTAGTATGTTCTCTTCTAGGGACAATGACCTATCTAGCTACAGATTCTTTCCCTGGCAATTGTATTGCTTATGGGTTTTTTTTAATCAAAGTTGGACTTAATTCTAATCAGAAAGTGGTTTATGACTCCATTGACATCCATGCCACTATTGCATTCGTGGGCATGTTTTGTCATGCCAGGTGTTAATGTAGCTTTCAGGCTCACTGTTGGATTAAGATTGATGGTTAGTTTTCTCCTCTGATATCATGTTCTTGTTCTCTCTCTCTGTATCTGTGTCTCTGTCTCTGTTTCTCTCTCTCTCTCTCTCTCTCTCTCTCTCTCTCTCTCTCTCTCTCTCCAGGAGATCATTTTTAACAGGATCATGGTCAAAATTAAGGAAAAAATGATTCTTGCAGGACAAAGTGTTCATAAAATGTACCCACACTATTTATTCTGCACTGCATATTATGGTGGTCATTTGTGTGTGTGCTTTATTTAAAGCATTCATTCTTTCATTCACGACACATTTTTAAGTACTTACTGCTTGCCATTATATTGCTGTTGGGGACTCAGTGAGGAGAACTGATTGCCTACCTTCATAATGTTTATATTGTAATGCTGATGAAAAGTGAACAAAAAGAACAGATAAGTAGAAAACTGTTGTTTAAGAGAAAACATACATAAACCCTGAAAAAAAACAATGTACTTTAGGTAGGATGCCTGAAGAAGCTCTTTCTGAGCTTTATCTTATTTGACTTAAACAATCCAAGGAGGTAAAGAGAAAACACACTGATAGTAAGGAAAGGATAAACTTAGTGTGCCCAATGAGCTGAATGAGGATAGGTGCCCTAGTGAAAAGTGGTCTAGAATGAGGTGAAGGAGGCAAGTCAGAGAATATAAAACAAGTTTTCATGGGAAATCCACTTGTCTGAAAACCTTTTGAGACAAGATGATATTTATTTCTGTAACCCACAGCCTATATTTTGTGAATGTGTGTATGTGCGTATGGTTTGAAATAGGACTGCACAGTTCCTATTTTAACATCCGCAGGCAAGAAAAGCTTCTGGTGATTTATCTCAGTTGTTGCCTAGATGGAACTTTCCAGTCTAATTTTCCATCATGATCTCCATTTTCCTGGGTCTTGAAATATCTCACCAACCAGCATATTTTGTTTCTTGCCAATTGTATTTTCTTCTTTGGCTGAGGTTAATATCTTTAAAGATCAAAGTCTTTAAAAAGATAAGATATCACTAATCTTTTTATATTAAGAGATGACCACTGATACAATTACTCACACACAAAAATGTAGTATTTCAAAGAATTCTAAGTAAAGCATTTAATTTTGAGTTAAATGGCCTTGGAAAACCAAACTTGAATGATTTTCCACTAGCTTGAGTATCCTGGTGTCAGACAACTCTTGCTACCAATCCCTCTCAAAAGTGCTCTAAGGGCAGGAAAGACTCAAGATCACATTCAGATGATTTGTATTAATCATAGGGAAGTTCAACTCTGCTTAGGATTCATGGAAATAAGCAAGTCAGTTGTTGCCAATATGGAATTAAAGGGTGGGGGGTTTCCACAATATCTCAGGCATAGGTTAACCTCTTCATATAA
>CABHPH010077589.1:0-45649 GCA_902168325.1 Peromyscus nudipes
AAAAAAAAAAAAAGTTTTGCTGGGCGGTGGTGGCGCACGCCTTTAATCCCAGCACTCGGGAGGCAGAGCCAGGCGGATCTCTGTGAGTTCGAGGCCAGCCTGGACTACCAAGTGAGTTCCAGGAAAGGCGCAAAGCTACACAGAGAAACCCTGTCTCGAAACAAACAAACAAACAAACAAACAAGCAAACAAACAAACAAAAGATTCATGCTACACTACCAAAAGCAATCTACAAATGCAATACAATCCCTATCAAAATTCCAGTACAATTCTTCATAGAAACTGAAAAAAAAATCTTTAACTTCATATGGGAAACACAAAAAGCCCAGGATAGCTGAAACACTACTGAATAATAAAAGAACTGTTGGAGGTACGACCATTCCAGATTTCAAGTTATATGACAGAGCTATAGTAATAAACCAGTGTGTTATTGGCATAAAAACAGATATGTAGATAAGTGGAATTGAATTGAAAACCCAGACACAATTCAACACATCTATGGACACCTGATTGTTTGCAAAGAAGTCAAAAATACACACCAGAGAAAAGACAGCAGCTTCAATAAATAGGTGTGATAAAACTGGAGGGCTGCCTTAGAAGAATGAAAATAGATCCATATTTATCACCCTACACAAAAATTCAACCCCAGATGAATCAAGTACCTCAGGATAAGACCAGTTACCATGAATCTGATTGGAGAGAAAGTGGAGGACAGGCTTGACCTCAGTTACTCTCTTTAGAAGCTTATTTACTGAAATTGTGTTTCTCATGGACAGAAATGTTTATGGAATAAGATCTATGTATTCAGGAGGAGGATGGCAATGACGTTTTGGGAAAAGCCTGAAATTCTCTTTGGGGCTACTGCTGTTGACTGACTTGATTTGTGCTATTACATAGTGAAGAAGCCACGGAGGTGAAACAAATTTGTGGTGTAAAAATGAAATTACGGCACTGGAGCCATGACTTAGTGGCTAAGAACACTGGCTTCTCTTCCAGAGGACCTGGGTTTGATCCCCAGAACACACATGGCAGCTCATAACTGCCTGTTACTCCCCGATCTGACTCCCACTTCTGGCCCCCACCAGCACTCCTTGAAGACAAAACCCACACACACGTAAGATATTCTTTAAATAATTAAATTAAGTGATTAGTTTTAAGTAGGCAGCAATCCAATTGAAAAGGCTAAATTACATATGTGTATAATTTATATAAGGCAGTTTAATGAGAAGTTGTAATATTGATCCTTAGGATAAACAGCACCTCACATAATTAAGTGGGACTATAAAAGTCACATAGCCTGGAAGACTGGGAAGAGTTCTTCTCTTGGTATTTGTGCTTCGGTGACAGCAGAAGCAGGATGTTACCATCCAGGGATAACGGTAAGCATGTTTTTCACTTAGTATCTGGTGGCTCTCTTATTTTTTGAAGGATAGTGAAAATATCTCAGTTGTTAAACAACTCGAGGTTTCTGGCATATAAATTAAGTATAATTATTGTTGTCCTAACATATATAACAAAATGCAAGTTTGAGTTTCAACTTTCAAGTCATAGTTTCCCATCTTATAGTTAATGTTATTGGGTTTCAGTGTTATTTAGATTCCAGTACAATTTAAACAAGATAAAAATATTGTTACAAACTCAGTTCTATTTGAATTGTTTGAGCTATTATAACCTAAAATATTTTAAAAGATTTTATACAAACTGGGACAAACCTAGGTATCGGACAAGGAGAGTTAGAAGTAGTTCAACCAGAATGTCTCTTTCAACTGCGGACAGACTTTGAACTCCAGATAGTGTATATGGTGTTAGCTACCGAAGACAGACCCAATGTGATGTTCAACTAGCTCTGTGCTTAGTGCTCCTGTCAAGGAACAGCATTGGTGTAAATGAAAAGAAGAAAGAGCTCTTCTTTCCAAGCAGACCTTTCCATTTGAGACTCTGTGACTATAAATTATGAGCATAATTAATAACATCGCACTGCACAGGGTGTTTATACCCAATGGGTGGCTTCCAATGTGCTTCCCAATACTATAAAGTAATGTAGGCATCAGTAGAAATCAGCCATAGCACATTTGCTGAAAAATATCATGGAAACACATTTCCAACATAAAGATAAATGTCAAAGTCTGATTAATGAATTGTGTACATTTATAAGCCTTTAATATCAATAAATTAGACTTATATGTCTTACTTCATTCTAAAACTTGATATGTTATCAGCTTTTCCTTGTCTGGAGGCCAACTTAATGAACTTCTTTTATGCCTCACATTTTAAATGAACTAATCAGGTTTGCAGTGTTATTGACTGTTGCTAAGGGACGGGCTGCTGGCACTGGCTTGGATAATCTGTATCGCTTAGCCTTCTGGGATGTAAAAAAGGGCAAGATTTGCTTCTGTTTTCTCTGTGATAGGTACTCAGAGTCACTCTGGTTCCTTGGTAGAAAAAGGGAGTGATTGGTGTCATAGTGATTTTGTGTATGTGAGCAGTGTATATATGTGTGTGTGTGTGTGTGTGTGTTTACCCGAGTTTACCCACAGTGAGCAGAATTTTCTATTTGGCATCCAGTTTTTACCAAACTGCAGACATGGCTTGAAGACTTACAGACTCTCAATGAACCTTATTCTCTGCTTCCTTTACAACTTCCCTCAAACACTACAAGAGCAGCCATATAAAATATTTCTCCAGTCCCTACCATTCATCAGAAACAAGATAGATTTATTTTTAACTATACAGAAGCCAAGAGAGTGCAGCTGGATAGAGATAGTGGTCTGAACACACAGGACCATCATAGTTCTCATCTCAAGGCCTGTGACAATCCTGTAAAACAAAATGTTTTTTTTTTATAAATCTGTAAATCTAAACCAGAGTATGAAAAATGATTGTTGATGTCTAGAGCCATCAACAATCAGGAAATATTTAAGAATTACAGAAAGATAGATGACAGGAGCCGGGCGGTGGTGGCGCACACCTTTAATCCCAGCACTTGGGAGGCAGAGACAGGTGGATCTCTGTGAGTTCGAGGCCAGCTTGGGCTACCAAGTGAGTTCCAGGAAAGGCGCAAATCTACACAGAGAAATCCTGTCTCGAAAAACCAAAAAAAAAAAAAAGATAGATGACAGATAATATTCATCAAGTTATTAAATGCAGGAAAGCCCAAGTTAAACACAGACCAAAGATATCTGTAGTGAGAGATAGGAAAGAGAGCTCAGCCACAAAGCCAATGGCTTGAAGTGTTTGTCAGAAATTCTTCTTTCGGAGAACCAGTCAGAGCTGATGGCTCAGCACCACTCTCCTCAATGACGTGCATGAAGCAATCGTGAAATGCTATTTGTGCATGGGCTGAGGGAGAGTGTGGGCAATTGGAACCTGCAACAAGTCAGTGCTCCAGAGCTGATAAAGACAGGGTGGAGACTACCCAGATGGGAAGCTTCTGCACATCGAACAGCCCCCAGCATCACATTGATGTTCCTCCCTCACACACCAAAAACTGAGCCTAGGAATAGACAAAGCAAGAGAATAGATCTACAGGGCACCCAAATAAGCAGATGGATTGTTCAGCATCTGAAGGAAATGGGTGCATTACAATGAGAAAGGGGGAAACTGAGGTCCAGAGGAAAAGAGGGGCAGTGGGTACAGTGGGTGTGAGAACAGAGCCCACTAGATGGCTCTGTGGGTGAAAGTACTCGACACCCAGCCTGTCTGTGTGAGCTTGTCACTGGAGTCCACACAGAGTGGTAGCAGAGATCCTGAATGCCAGCAGTCCTGATGCAGGAGCAGGGCAGCCACAGTGAAGAGACAGGAGGCTGAGACAGCAGAATTACCCTGAAGCTCCTGGCCCCAGTGTTGTTAGAAACAGCAAAAGAGACCTGCCTCAGAAAGACCAAGACAGTGTACACACACACACACACACATACACAGACAGGCGTACACATACACACAGACAGACATACACACATGTGCACATACACACACATACACAGACATACATATTCAAACACATACACGTGCACACACACAGAACAAATAAAAAAATTTTAATGTGAGAGCATATCACATTTCTAGACATTGGGTGAGTCTTTGAAATAAAATTTCTTCATGCAGTTAAAAGATTTGCAGACATTTGGTAGTTGAAGATTACTAGAAAATGAAACTGTCAGTCAGGTGGTCAAATTAAAACATCTTCCTATAACAGTACAAAAGGACAAAGACATTTAAAAACTCTGTGATGGTAATCTTTAAATGCAAGGAAAATGGACTAAGACATTTTAGACATCCAGGATAAAACTGAAAATTGAAAGAACTCTGAGCAGCAGCAGCAGTGGTGACAAAGTCTTTAAGAAACTTAAACTTGCCGGGCGTTGGTGGCGCACGCCTTTAATCCCAGCACTCGGGAGGCAGAGGCAGGTGGATCTCTGTGAGTTCGAGGCCAGCCTGGGCTACCAAGTGAGCTCCAGGAAAGGCGCAAAGCTACACAGAGAAACCCTGTCTTGGAAAAAAAAGGAAACGTAAACTTATTTCCAGAAAAGTTAAACCTCAGCTCTGAAATGGACCGCCATGTAAATATGCTGCACTAGACAGCCTAAAATGCCCAGTTTAACTAAAAATTTCAGATAAAGATGTGAGAAAAGCAAATTAAGCTCCCTAAGGGAAAACTGTGAAAAAAGAAACAGATTCTATGAGAGTATAGATGTTAGATTCGGCAGTTAAATATTTCAAACTAACTAATATTAAATTTTTAGAAGATTGGAGAAAATGTATCAAAAAAGTAAATGAAAATATGGCACAGTGTCAAAACGTGTAATTTTACTAGAGAAAAGGAAAGTAAAATGAAAATTCAAAGCAGCCTTTTAGAGTTGAAACAACAATATTCTAAATAATATTTTCACTAGTAGACTCAATGGACAGCAAGACGGAAGGAGAGCCGTGGACCAGGAGATAGCTCTATGAAAGTCATCTACAACCACAAAGAGATGTTAGCAGTTGATTGACACAGACTCGTGGGTGGGACAACAGTAAGTTTGCTAACACATGTTACAGAGATGCTAAAAAGGAAAGAAAGGAAAGAAGGGGAAGGAAAAACAATTTGAAGGAGCAATGGCTAAAAAATTCAAATTTGATTTAAGAGTCTTATTCTGCAAACTCAAGATATTATGAACTGGATCAGAAAACACACAGAGATCACTTAAGCATGTTATTTATAGCAAAGCTATTAAAAAAGAAAGACATGTTTTAAACACAGGGAAAAATTCCGTTTATTGTAAGATAGAACAATAGCACATTTTAGCATTTCTTTAGAAACAGTGATGGCCAGAAGGCAGAATGATGGAACTTTAAATATAGAGGGAAAGAAAGAAAAGAAGCAAAAAAAGACAAAAAGAAAAAAAGCCGCCTAACCTGTCAAATAAAACCTTGATGTCAAGCATACAAAACAGTACACATAAGAAGTCTGGAGAGGGTGCAGCTAAAAGCAGAGAGGGTCCTGTAGTGATGCAGATAGTGATGAAACTTAAAGGAAGAGAGACATTTTCACAACCATAGTGAGAATTCCAGTAACTGAGCACAGTAATCGAAAATGACCAGGAATATAAGAAACCTGAACACTTTTAGTCACCTGCACCTGAATAATGTGTTCAGGGCCTTATCAAAACAACAGCAGACACATACATGTTCTTTTCAAATACATATTGACTAATCTCCAGCACAGACCACAAGCTAGCCAGAAAACAAAAAGTTAAAAGTCAACATTTAAGTTTATGTCAATTTAAATTATGTTAAGTATATTCTCTGGCCAAAACGATATTAGATTGGAAATTAACAACAGAAAGATTGGGGAAATCTTATATACTTAGAAATTAAAGAACAAGCTTCAAAGAATAATTTATGAGTCAATGAAGAAACCACAAAGGAAAGCAGACCAAGCACGATTTATGGCTGTGGCTGTGCAATGCTTACCACTGGTTTGTAAGTGGTTTCCCTTCTTCCAGAACCTCGTGTGTGTCAGCAGGTGCTCTAATGGTGAGCTACACTCCCAGACCATACTGTATGATTATGTTGTCATATTGGAAGAAAATCGGAGTGGGAGAACACTAAAAGCAATCAACACAAAGTCGGAAAATAGTACAGAGAAAAAAGAAACTCAATAGTCTGTCCTTTGAAAAGATGAATAAAAACGATAGCTGGACAAGAAAGGATACACTTTTTTTTTTAATGGAATGCAACAAAAGCCATTATTACAGAATTTAGATTCTGGAGAATTTTGTGAACAGGTTTATGTCAACAAATAGACAAATTTCACAAAAGCATATGTTACCAAAATTCACAAAAACATAAATCAAACTAATTCTGTAAAAGCTAAGAAAATTGAATTTGCAATTATATAAATTATTTTTTTATTGCTGTGGCCAAATGCCAGACAAGTGACAAAGGAAGACAAGTATATTTTGAGGGGACATATTATCGTAGTGTGGAAAGTGTGCTAGCAAAAGGTCGATGTGGGGCTGGTCACATTGCATCTGTAGTCAGAGAACAGGAACAGGCAGGAAGTGGGGCTGGGCAGAGAAACCTCAGGGGATTACCCCCTTGGTGCAGCATGTGAGTCTCCTAAAACCTCAAGGCCCAAGCCCAGTGACTCACTTCCTCCATCAAGGCTCTGCCTCCCACTGCTAATATACTACTAAAGGGACTGCAACCTTCCAAAACAACACCAGGACCAGTGTTCAAATACTGGACCCCACTGGAGACATTTAAAGCTATAATAGTGATGAAATATCGACCCCAAAAGAAAAGAGCTGTCCTGGTGAATTCTTTATTTTAGAAAGTAGCAGAGTAGCTTCCCTGTCCTTCTGCAATAGGTATTCTAAGATCCTTAATGGTTGCCTCAACAATGGGTTAGCATAGATTTGGGTTATTAAAGCCCTGTAGCGGGTAGCTGTTCCAGCTTTGACCTGGAAGTACTATACCCACTGAGGCTTCGGTAACTGTCACATCTACAAGGCGGGGCCAAGACAGGAGCCCTTAAGACCTGAGATCCAGATGTGCCGGCTCTCTTGGTTCCTGGATCCTGGACGCTGGACGTAGACCGAGCAGAGTTCTCCAGAGAACACCGCTGGGCTGCGCTACACCTTTCTCGGACCCTGTAACCTATCCCTTTACTTGTAAGTTACCCCACAAAATAAACCTCCCTTTTAACTATGTGGAGTTGCCTTAATATTACAACCAATAAAGCCCTTTCATCTTAACTAAGCACTTGTATATGTCCCACGTTTTAGAGTTTATGTTGCTATTTCAAAGACTAGCATAAATTTGCTTTTCACTCTTATCAATTCATAGATAGAAAAATATTCATAGCATAGTTCTTGGCATACAATTGATTTTTTCTTTCACTAAGTCAAAAACTTTCCTCTTCCTCCCTCTCTCCCTTCCTCCCTCTCTCCCTTCTTCCCTCCCTCCCTCCCTCTCTCCTTCCTTTCCTTTTGCTTAAACATTTACATATATTATTTTGGATTTCTGAATTACTAGAATAAGTATTTTCATTCCCTTGGGAAGGGAATTACTGTATAAAATCCAGGTTACTTAAACACAAGAACCAGCTTATGGCAGATGATCTGGTAATCTAGTAACTAAATAGCAGAATGACTTTATAGCATGGATACACTGGGGAGAGGCTCATTTACATCCAGAGAGGCAGGGAGCAGGGAGATGAGTTAGAAATATACATATAGCATCCAATCTTCCAAACGTGCAGATCTTGCCTTTAATGGCCTGATTATTCTTTTGCATGCTGCATTTGCGTTCTCAAAGGCCAAAGATTCAATTATTATCTGACTAGCCTCTAAATTCGGAACCATTCTCTGTACTGCTGAAGTCAATCTTTGTAAAAAGTCTGTGAAAGATTCTTTTGGGCCCTGTATAACCTTTGTGAATGACTGAGGTTTTTTTTCCTGGTTCCTCAACTCTGTCCCATGCATTTAAGGCTGCGGTTCGACATAGAACTAGGGTTTGGACATCATATAAACATTGTGCTTGTACTGAAGCATATTGGCCTTCTCCAATAATCTGATCCTGGCAGACTTGTATTCCATTATCCCTCCATTGTCTTTCTATATTTTTAGCCTCGTTGCTGAACCACATTTTAAACTGGAGATTTTGTCCAGGCTCAAGAACAGCCTGTGTTAAATCCCGCCAGTCCTTTGGTAAAATCTTATTACAAGTTGACCAGGTGTTTAACATTTGTTTTACATATGGAGAATGCATGCCATAAGATGCTATTGCCTCCTTAAATCTTCGTAAGTCTAACATTTCAATTGAAATCCAAACATTTTGTTCATTCTCTTCACCAGGTAGCTGCTCACCAGGTAGCTGCTCTATGGCTACCGGATAAATTAAGGGTGATTGTGTGAAAACAGGTTTTCTTTCTGTAACCTTATGATTCAATTTTGAAACAACTTCACTGTTAATTTCGTCTGTCTGAATTTGAATTTCTCTATAATTCATTTTTACAGGTTTAACAGGTTTTTCTGAGACTGTCATCCTGGCACTTAAATTGACTATCTTTTTAAATAGTACAATGAGGATAAGAAAAGTAATAAGCTGAATAATTCGATCAATATTAATATTCTCATATAGTTGTTCCATTGTCAGAGTGCCTAAAATTTCAAACAAAGCCTAATTTTCTTCCAATGTACACATAAAGCCCATTTTTTTATGTAGAAAAAAATTTCTCTTTTAAATAGATATGTTAATTAACTTACCAAGTCTTCGTAGAACAGTAGAAATTCGAGGGAATTTCAAAACAGCCACCTGGTGTTCGAGGTGTAAATCCAGAGAAAGAGAGAGAGCAAAAAAGCGTAGCCGCTTGAGCTAAGTCAAGCCTTAGCTTTACAGGCAGGGGTCCTGTTCAGCAGGGCAGGCCTGAGTTGTTTGTAACACTAGCTTTAAGCAAGTAGCAACAGCTGCGGGTCAGTCAGACCTAGGCCCGAGCTAGGGAGCCGGGCCACTCAGGCCGGAAACTGGACCTGCGGCCAAGCCAAGCCAAGCGGTTTTTAATGGATTCTTTGTCACGTTGGGCGCCAAATGTAGATCTAACCAACCGTCTTATAAATAAGAAACACAGAACCAATGCAAAGAAGAAAGTCAAGAGGTCAGAGCTAAGAGCTAAAACCTTACCCTTCCTCCTGCAGTGGTCCTACCTCTCCGAAGGAGCTGCTACTTCCTGTGTTAAAGTCTTTATATAGTCTCGGTTCTGCCTTCCCATTGGTTGTAAACCCAACCACAGGACTGCCTCATCACGACCTGTTTGTATAGACCTCCAGGTGTTCTATGATTGGTATTGAGATTAAAGGCATGTGTATCCAATGCTGGCTGTATCCCTGAACACATAGAGACTTACCTAGCTCTGTCTACCAAGTGCTGTGATCACAAGAGTACACCACCACTGCCCTGCTTTCCTATGGCTTGATAATAGCTCTGACCCCCAGGCAACTTTATTTATTAACATACAATTAACATTTTGGTACAAAAGAAAAATATCACCATATTGATGCAATATTTGATTACACCATACAGAAGAGCATGGTTTAGAAATTGTGAATTGTTTCTGAAAATTTCTACTGTCAGGTAAACATATATGTAAATCCTACTAATAATGTATTTTCTCTCTAAGATGGGAGGACAAACTATGATATCCATTCTCCATACTTGGAATCAAGTGCACCAGAGTGTGTATAGATTAGTTTGCAGTGTAGAAGGATAATATTATCATAAGACATAATAGTTTGTTTCCATTTGGTTTTTCTTTTTTAAAGACAGGGTCTCCCTATGTAATTCAGGCTGGCTTTGAACTCCCTATGCATCCAATCCTGGCCTCAAACTATGAAACCTGCTGCCTCCTGATCACTTACTAGGATCACAGGTGTATGGCACCATTCCTAGATCAGGCAAAGATGGCGTGTAAATCATCATCATCATCATCATCATCATCATCATCATTTGTGTGTATGTGCATGAGTATGTGTGCATATACAGGTGCTTCTATTATGGGATCTGGGAATGTCTAATTCAGATCATCAAATACCTAAGGCAAGCACCTTTACCCTCACTGGCTTCAGTTGACATTTATAAGCTCATACATTTCCATGAGCTCTTAAAAGAGAAACTACTAGGATTAATGAACAAGACTTGTGATGTGTAATCACGAAAGATCTCTATGAAAATTCAATTTGAATTCTCTACAGTGACTTCAGGCCATCTCAAAGCAAAAGTGACAATATGATTCCATTCCAAATCATTCAAAGCTAATAAAGTATTAGGAACACATTAAACAGAAATGTTCATGACCAACACATACAACTCTAAAATTTGTTGCTGAGAGACTTGAGGTATATTTGTACATTTAGGAAAAGTCCTGTTCCTGGATCAGAACACTCAATATTCAAACATGGTTCTTTTCATTAATAAGATCCATAAATTCAAATATAATCACTTTTAAAATTCTATCTTTTTTATGTCAATTGAGAAGCTGATCCTAGAATTTGTAGAATAGAAACATGAAGGATTTAGAATATTGAAAACTATATGGAAAATGAAGAATAAATCTGGGCAATTCAGATCATCCAATTTCAAATTTTGCTATTATGAAGCTACAAAATCAAGGCTGTGTGATATTGGCTTAAATAGAGACTAATTGTATTGATATATACATTATAATAAGAAATAAACCCTCAAATTTATCATCAATTAATATTTAACAACATTTTCCAGGAAATTCTAGTTAAGTATAGTTATTTTTAACAAATGGTAACAGTTGTGCATCTAACCTGACAAAAAGAACATAGGCCTGTACCATATACCACACTAAAAGTTATTTAAATTGGATCTATGACAGGGTTAAACCTATATACACAATTGAGAATATTGCAGACAACTTGGAATCAGCATAGGCAAACATTCGTATATACGGCATCCAAAGCACAATCCATTAAAGACTCACTAATTAAAATTTTGCCACAATTAAAATTTTTGATATTAAGAAGGCATCACTGAGAAAATAAAAGAGCCGCATATTCTGAAAACATTTATCTGAAAAATGTCATAGCTAGAATAAAGGCCTCTACAACTCAATAGTTAGAAGGCAATCTGATTTTAAAAGAGGGTCAAATTTAACATGTGTTTTATCAAGAAGACAAATGAGTGGCTGATAAACATGTGATAGCATGGACAGCATTATAAACCACTGGGAAAATGCCAGTTAAAGTCAGTGTGATGTCTCCATACGCTATGCTACTAACATGAGTATAATAAAAGTTGATAATGCTAAGTTTTGAGAGCACGGGGTAAGTGCTAGTAGTACAAAGTGGTTCAGCCACTTAGCAAACAACAATCTGCCAACTTCATATGACCCTAAACACACATCATGCAGATAGGTAATACCATTACTATGTGTCTGACCAAGATCTACAAAAAGATCTGCTTGGTGATATTTGGAAATAATCAAATGACAATTAACTGTCAAATAGATCAGGAAAAATAAGATAGAGCCACACAATAGGACAGAACTGAGAATAAGGATGAAGAGACTGCCCATCCTCAGTACTCCGTTTGTGAATCCCAAGTACATCACCCTAACAAGAAGCCAGTGGAAAAGCCTCCATAGTGCATGACTCCATGTGTCTGACATTTCCAGAAAAGGTGCATCCTTGAAACTGGATGGAATCTGTAGGATACAGATGGGTCGAAAGTTGGTTTTGCTATCCATGGGAAGGAGTGCTGACTGCCTTTTAATTTAGGAACATTTTGTATTGATGGAGGTATTTTAAAACTGGAGTACCAATTGCTATGTAATTGTACGAATTTATTAAAATACATCAAATTGTACATTTATTATGAGTAGATTTTATATATTTTTTAAAGATGCAATAAAAATTTCTATTTTTCAGTAAGTTTATTATGTTTGGATTTAAGTGGCCAGTTTTACCTTTAATTGTGGGTACTACAAAGTAGATTTGAAGTAATAACTAAAAATATAAATATTTTTATAATTAATTGGCCAAGTCATGCAACTTTTCTGGAACAAAATAAAGACAACTTTGGATAATTTTTTTTTTTTTTGGTTTTTCGAGACAGGGTTTCTCTGTGTAGCTTTGTGCCTTTCCTGGAACTCACTTGGTAGTCCAGGCTGGCCTCGAACTCACGGAGATCCGCCTGCCTCTGCCTCCCGAGTGCTGGGATTAAAGGTGTGCGCCACCACAGCCCAGCTTAATTTTGTTTTTATGTTTTAGATTTTTTTCCATCTGAAATAGCCAGAGTTTCTCTAAGAATTTAAGTAAAGTCATCACATTTTCTTTTTTGAATAAGGCATTACCTAATATAAAACATAATTTGATAATAAAATATACCTCCTGGAAACATCTACAAAGTTTTTTTCCTCTAATAATTACAATTATTTTGAAATTATCACTGGAAAAGGGATTACATTTATTTATACTCATCAATAATTAAATTTCAAATGTAATAAGAGCCTAATTGTAAGTGGCCAGCTAATGTCTTCTTCTGGCTGCATTATGTGTCTTAAAAGTTCAGTATTTTGCGGGAAAGGAAGCCCCATTTAGGAAAAAGAGATTTTTGTTTGTTTGTTTTTTTGCTAGGCAGGAAATAATGCAACAATTAGTAAGAAATGGCCACAGAAAGTCCTCATTGAAAAAGGCATGAAGTAGACAAAGCCAGCAGAAGATAAGAAGGAAGATGAACATTTTGATATCCTATCAGAAAGAAAGAAAAGATTAGCTCTATCATGCTATCTTTCAGCATTTAACCAGGAATGGACAGGCTGGGAAAGACCCATGTTTTGGAGCACCATGTCTGTCTTTGAGGGTGGGTGTATATAAATGGGGAGCCCCAGCCGAAGGTGTCATTCTGTAGGAATTTTGTCACCAAGGGATAAAATGAAAGAGTGGTGCTGGCTTCTGATGACCCATCTCCAAGCACCGTTGGATTGTTGGAGTTCCCTGGCTCCACATTCTTCTCTCAGGCTAAGGGCTCTCTGATGCTTCCTACCACCCTCCCTCTGCCTCAGCAACACCCACTCTGAGACATTCCTTTGTTCTCTTTTGACTTCTGTCCCACTTTAAACCAAGTGTTGGGACAGAAACAACAATCATTTATAATAACAGAAATTCCTGTTCGTCCAGTAAGTGGATCTAGGATGTATGAGCTTTCCTTAGTTAGATTTTCCATATGAATTACCTTAATCACCTACTTCAGGTAGATTCCTCCTGTGCTTCCTATTAGTGGACACTGGTGTAAAGCTGTGAGTGGTGAGGTTCAACACCAGCATCCTCCACCCATTTTCCAGCAATCTCCTCTAAGGAACTGGAGATATAGTTATTTATCATCATCGCCCCCCCCCCATGGGTGGAATTGATCACAGCTTGCTGTGAATGAGAAGACTTGAGGGGCAGGCCTTTTCATGATTCCTCAATGTCATTAAGCCCATTAGACTCATCCCTAAATTCAGCCTGATGTAACTCCTAGGTCAAACAAGCCACAACCCTTCCTGGGTATAGCCTTGTTTTGTGGCTGGTCCTGCTTCCTGTGGGTTTGGGGTTAGGTGGTAGTGATCTGTGTTAGGTGTGAATAAGATGCTCCAGTATCTTAAAGGAGCTCAGTTTGTTAAAACAAAAGCCAGTCAAAGTGAAATTCTGTCCTGTGCAAACTCAGCTCACTTTGCCAAGATGTTTCCTTGCCTTCTGGCTTGGACAAACAGCAACAGCAGTTGCACAGACTCCCCATGCTGTGTCTAATGCAGAACCAGCCTCTTTGGTGGTGCAGAACACCCTTCTTTGTCCACAGTTGACACCTGTGCTGTTGACAGTGAATCCAGAGCAGACCCGGGAAGATAAAGCCCTCTAACAATGCTGCTGGCAAACACCCTCCATAGATCAATAGCAGCTTATAATTAACCTGTCATTTTTATTAACCGTTCTTAGACATCAAATCAGCAAAGCATAAGGTAGCTTTAATAACTGTTATCTACAGGAAATGAGATCTGAGACGCAAAGGGACTCAGTCTAGTCCCAAACCTAAAATGCAATCACTTTACCCCGACATTTGGGAAGAGAAATTTTGCTAGAAATCTTACTTCCCAAAAATTCAAGAGCCCTTCCCTCCACTAGGAGGTGAGCATGGGTGGGAGAGCTCCAATTGTTATACTGAGATAATCTCACGTAGCCTAGGCTCACTTCAAACTTGCTATGAAGTCCAGGGTGACCTTGGACTTCAGATCTTCCGGCCTCCATCTCCCCAGGACAGAGATGTGGGATCCCCAGTGGGACTGCACCATTGTGCCTGTTCTTATGCAATACTGGGATAACACCCAGGGCTTCCTGAAGGTTAGGCAAGCACTTCACCCACTGAGCTACATCCCCAGTCAAACTCCCAGACTTTTAATTGGGTTTTTTTTTTCTAGAAGTTCCGAATTATATTCTCTCTCTCTCCCTCACCACACTTTCCTGTCCCATGCTTTCTTCTCCACTCCGTCCTCCCCCGCCACTTCTTTGAGAGGTTGTTTTATTTTATTTATTTATTTATTTGTTTGTTTGTTTGTTTGTTTTATTTTATTTTTTTTTAACAAATCCACTGCATCCGCACCAATTTGGAATTTCACTCCAGTCCTCCAAAGAGGCAGGTCCTGGGCAGATGCCCACGTGGTTCATATCTGGATCCTGAGCCCCGCCTGCTGCTTGCTCTACAAGTAGCCCAGTGGGGAACAACTCTACAGAAGTTCCCTCCTAGCCAGTGGCAGAACCGGTCTTTGGCTGTAGGGATCTCCCTAGCCGAGCCGGTGCAGGTCCCAAGCTGGGCTCCAGCTCACAGTGCCCTGTCACCAGGTGCCGCCTTGTGGGGAGCAGCTGCGCCAGCTGGCGTCCAGGTGGAGTCAATGAGGTGCAGCCTGAGGAGGATGCTGCGCCCGGAGGAGAGGAAGGAGATCCAGGGCGTTGTCTATCGCGGCGTGGAGGAAGACATGGACTGCTCCAAAGAATCCTTTAAGGTACTGGGGAATCAATCGGTGGTCTGGAGCATGCTAGGTCAGTGTGGGAGGTGGGAGGGTGGGGCTTTCCTTGCCTGCAGTAGTCTGATGCGTTTGCTACACAAGTTCAGAAAGCAGTGAGTGTGGACAGGGCTACTGAGCACCCATAAGTGATGCTTAAGATTGCGGAGCCTGAGATCACGCCAGTAAAGCGCCACCACACTGTCTGATGGTCCTGTTTTGCTTACTTGTTTGCTGAACCCCATCTTTCCAGGAGATGGATTGATGCCAGAGGAGACGCTTCCCTGAAGTACTTTTGATAGATAACAGAATTAGAATCCCAGGACTGCATGAAGCCAGGACAAATTTGGAGTGTGTGCGTTCCTCTTGGGCGTTTAAGCAGATTTTTCCTTTGGACTGAAGTGGAACCGCTGCAGCTGAGAATCTGGTAGTCAGATAGGGATCTGACAAGTGTCTTGGGGTGGAGAAGCAGTTTTGTCTAAAAGTGAACTCAGCGCTTGCAAATGTGCCTGGTGGGGACAAACCTACAAACCGGGCAAGACCAGCAGGGGGAGACCTAGTGAGGACCGGAAGACAGCTGTGAGGAGGGCTTCAAAGAGTCCTCAGTCCTCTGGATGTTCTGACCTGCAAGAAAGTCTAGCTCACTACCAAGCTGACCCTGATGCTGACATTCTGCTCTGAAGGGTAGAGGCTGGCTGTTGGCTGCCCAGAAAACCCATTAGAGTTCCTCAGCTTGATAGCAAAAAGGGAGGGACTCTCTTGAAATGTTAAGATATTAACTGTGGCTTTTCAATACCCACTAAGAATTCATCTCCTCATAGTTCCTTATGCATTTTTCAGGGGAAAATGAAATGCTTGTGCAAACACAAACTTTCACAGAGTTTTCTTTAACTTACAAAAGTAAGAGCTCATGGAGATAGCACTTTGATTCACACAAGAAGTAAATTTTAGAATACTTTTCAATTCAGTACTTGAAAATTTACTTCTTTTTTTAAAAAAATAACTGCTTCACAGCATTCCATTGTGGGGAACAAATGAAGGTTTATTTAACTACTTATGTACTGATTCGTACTTGGGTCGTTTTTGTTTGTTTTGCCATTTTATTGAGCTTTGATTTTTTTTTTAAATCTATGACTGTAGATGTGGTTTCTCAGTCTGTATGTATACTGGTAACTTTGTTCCAACAGAGGCAAGAATATAAGAACAGATTTAGCTTTGGTAGACATTTTCCAACTGCTGTCTAGGTAGACAAAACTGCCAATATGAGTCAGAGGCACCCTACCTCATGGAAACACACATACAAGGCCTTCAGAGCCAACATAGCTCCCCATCCCACTTAGCACATTAAACAAGGCCTCTTGCTTTAGTAGGAAAAACCACATCATGAGTGAATTTCAGTACTAGGATGCTGTCATTACAATTATTGTGGGCACAAAGAAATTTTAAGATTTCAAAGAATTCTTCATGTAAGTTCAGTTTTCTAGAGATTTGTAGAAGAATTTCTGCTATCCAGTCCTAATATTTTCTTTATGTTTTTATTTTAGTATCTTTAGTTGCAATGACTGACTCACTGGGTTAACTCAAGTTAGTACTTTAAAAAAGTACTTTGGCATTTAACCATGCTTTAGCTACATATAGTTTCTCACCTTAGTTCTCTTTCCCTTCTGGTTATTCTGATTCGATCTATTTCATTCAAGCAGACTAAAACAGAAGGGGCTGAAGTCTCTAATTTGAGGAGTTTAATTTAGAACTAACTTCTGTCAAAATGATCTAGTGCCTAGTGTCTTGAATATAGTCATAGAAATCAGAATTCAAGAGCTCAAGAGCTTAGGGAGTACTCAAAACAGGAAACTATACTAGATTAATTATTATATGTAATCCACCAGAGACTTAAATACACAAACTAGGAAGAAATAATGAAACTGCATTGTGGTTCTGGAATAACACTGAGGATTAAAACAATTTCTTAGTGTGCTTTCCAGATCTGAAAATATGCAACCAAGTAAAGCATATGCCTAAATAGTTTTCAAAGATATTTCTTTCTTTTTTTTCTTTTTCTTTCTTTCTTTTTTTTTTAAGACAGGGTTTCTCTGTGTAGTTTTGGTGCCTGTCCTGGAACTCCCTCTGTAGACCAAGCTGGCCTCGAATATCCTGTTACAAACAAACAAACAAACAAAACCAAAAAATCAAAATCAAAATGTACTACAAGTCAGTAGTATTAAATGGTTTTATTTTTTATAAATTTCTATATGAGCGTCTCAAGTTTGTCCTAAGAACTTTCTTAAGGAATTTCCTGATGACATGTCAGGTCCTGAATATAGAGACTTTAACACACTTCATGAGTTCCTGTGACATGTTTATAGGCTGTTTTTATCACTGTGAACTCAATAGTATCTTGCCAACCTCTGAACCTAGTCCTTCCTCTAAAGAGTGTAGAGGGTATATGTCAACTACTTATCACTGAACAGACTGGTAAATTGCTCTTTTCAGCACTGGTGATGGGCAATAGTATCCCATATTATCATTCAAAGGACATCAAATTCAAGTGCTAAAATGCTTTCAAATTGATTTAGGTGAGCAATTTCTTTGCTAGGGCAAGGCATTAAGAGGAGGAAAGCACCATCTCTTCAAGAACCTCAGTTTAATTATTGATTATGTGTAAATTTGAGAATGGCTGGATGTCTTTGTATTATGCTACAGTCACTAAGAGCACATGGAACTGTTTTTTAGTTGGAAAGTGCCACATTTTTGTTCAAGATACTGCCAACATAAAGGTGTTTTTTCTTGTTGTTGTTTCTGTTTATTTGTTTTAGGTTCTATTATGTGACAAGAGAAATAAAATTCCAAGTGGGAAATTTAGATATTTTAGCTTCTTCTGTCCTTACACTTAGTGAATTCATCTTAATATGCTGAATTCATCACTGCTCTATTGGATAATTTTTCTTTGCAGTAGTGAAGTGTTGCAGTTTTCTTTAAAGTAACAAATTATGTTGACAGCTATCTTATGTGGCAAAGGTGACCAGTCATAGCCACAGGGAGAACTCAAAGCAACTTTCTTGATCTTTTGTTTGGGGATTATTTCTGTGGCATGAGAAAAAATTATCATGGTATCTTGGGTCTATGCAAAACTACTGCCTTATAAAAAATTTGGTTTGGGTCTTTGTAATAGCTTTGAAAACAATATCGGCATTTTCCCCATTCTCTCATATATTACATTCCAACCTCAGTTTCCCTCCTTCCACTCTTCCCAATCCTTTCCCCCACCATCCCTCCCCCCCCCAGATCCACTCTTCCTCCTTTTCCCTTCAGAAAAGAGAAGTCTTCCCAGGGCATTGACCAAATATGGCATAACAAGTTACAATATGACTAGGCACAAACCCTCATATTAAAGTTGGATGAGGCAACCCAGTAGGAGGAAAATGTTCCTAAAAACAGGCAAAAGAAGGCAAATGTTTTTACTTGGCAGTGTGTTTGTAAATCTAGAAGGTACAATGATAAATCATGTGAATCTATGTGTTACCCTAAAACTGCAATGGACTCCTGTGAATTCTTCCTATATTTTGCTCTTAAACCTCTAGGAAACTAAAACTCACCAAATAGCCTAGTGTGTACAAAAGCCTATAGGGAGCTGAGGTGTAGCTCTGCTGGTAGATCTGGGTTTAAATCTGAGTATAGAATGAACTTGAGTGGTTGTACAAGCCTGCAATCCTAGTACTCAAGAAGTAGAAACAGGACAATTAGAAGTACAAGGTCAACCTCAGTTATATAGCAAGTTCCAGGCCAAACCTGGACATACATGAGACCCTATCTTAAAAAAGAAGCAAAACTCTTTACATCCTTCTGCTCTTTGTGAAAGCTCCTTTCTTCCTCCATTCCTCTCTGAAAATTACCCATGTGAATATATCATGAAAAGTCAAACACACAAATGTGTAGCAAACATTGGACACAGTGAATAAAATGAAAGACCAGGAAAGACCCAGAGTGTTTCTCAAACTTTTGCCTTAGAATCCATTTGAGTTTGAACAGTGTCCTGGAAAGGGTCTAGTTGTGTGAGCTACAGTTACTGTGTATTAGAAAGTAGTGGGAACTCATGAAATTTGCATCAATGGCTGTGGAGCCTGCATAGGACTAGACTAAGCCCTCTGCATGAGACAGTTGTGTAGTTTGATTTGCTTGGGGGGCCCCCTGGTGGTAGAATCAGAATACATCCCTGGTGCATGAGAGGACTTTTTGGAGCCCACTACCTATGAAGGTACACCTCATGTAGCCTTGAGGCAGGGGGAAGGGCTTGAACTTGCCTCTACTGAATGTGCCTCCCCCTGGGGGACCTTGCCTTCTTGGGGGGAATGGGGAGATGGTTGTGGGGGGGATCTTGGGGGGATGGGAGGAGGGAAGGGGGGATCTCTGATTGGTGTGTAAAATAAAAAAGAAATTTCTTAATAAAAAAATGAAAAAAAAAAAAAGAAAGTGGATAAAACCGAAAAACATACCTGGTATGGTGGCTCATACTTACAGTCTGAACACCACGGATTTTAGGTTATCCTCAGCCACACTGCAGGTTCGAGGCCAGCCTCTAGGAAGCAGGGCCTTACCATTCATTTGCAAATCCATCAGTAATTCTAGATGCAACTTTGAATGGAAATCTTGCAAAAACAACTGGAGGATAGTTAAATATTTCTGTAATTATTGACTTTTAAGTTCTCCATTTTCTGTGTAAGGCAGATGTTTAGAACTTTTAAATAGCCAAATAAAGAAATTGCTTGTTGTCATTATGGATATTAAGTGGAAATTCTTGAATTTTGGCAAGAGTTGCTCGTGCTCAGGAGTAGAGCAACTGCTTTAGACCCCTGAACAAATTCCTTAGGGGACACTGCTTCAGGATGATCCTAGCTTCGGTGTGTAAGGAGGGGTTGGGTGGAGATTGACTGTAGGCAGGAGGGGCCAAAAAAGATAGAATACTTTAGGTTCCTAGACTTAATAACCCTCACATTTATAGACTCTACTTCTTTTTACTACTTTTATCAGCATCTATGAACTACAAAATAAGGACTTTCAGAAAACATATGTGCTCACTGTGCTATGACCATTTTCAGTCCACTATTTCTTGATTCCTCTTGCTGTAACTGGAATACATTTCACCCAGCAAAGCAAAGCCCTCTGTATTTTTTAATATATTATTTCCTCAGAGCATATTTTGTAAATTTCCTTCAAAACTTTTCTTGAGGCTTTTATTCCTTTAACATATGTAAGAGTATGGTCAGAAAAATTGAACATTTGTTTAATGTATTTTTCGATGCATAGGCATTTGCCTACTTGATGTCTGTAAGTACTGTGTTCTTTGAGAAACATATTTGCTGTAAGCATGACAGTTTTGAACAGCAGTAAAGTCTTCAGGCTATTACATGACAAATTTTATATTTTAAAGTTTTGCACATACTTGTTTTAGGTAACAGACTTTTTATACTTCTCTAGGTGGACATTGAAGGAGATATGTATAGATTAGAAGACTTTGTCAAGAACCGAAGAAAACTAAGCAAATATGAGGATGAAAGTATCTCCCCTTTGCATCATGCAGCAGCAGAAGGTCAGATTGAACTAATGAAGATGATCATTCATGGTTCTTCTTGTGAAGGTAACCAAGTGTTATAGTGTGGGTTCATAAAGCACTTAGATTTGTGGACGACCAGGAAATTTATACCTGTGACACTGCTTATGGGTAGACTGGATGTGAAAGGCATGTCTGGGAAGCTGGAGTGGACTACATGAGTTCTACTTTAAGAGACTGGGTGAACAGCTTGACCAATTAGACCAAACAGGAACAAAGTCAGTGTGCGAGTGTGAGATTTAATTACTCTGAGTTGGCATATCTTGGGCACATCCTCTTGGAAATACCACACACAGTCAGAACTGCAGAGGATGGAGCTACTGCTCTAGGGCTTTGCCTAAGAAGTAGATGAGATTGAGCACATACATGCATGGACATAGTTTAGGAGAACAGGGATTGTTAATAAGAGGTAGCTAGGGGGGTTGACAAAAAGATGTATGGCAGAGGTAGAGTGGAGTGAACAAGAGAGTTGTGTGTCACAGGCAGGAGAGAAATCACTGGGATGATAAGTTAGGTGGATCCGTTGCTACAAAGATATCAAGTAGGAAGAAGGTCACAAGAAAGACCTGCTTTAGAAAGCCCCTATGATTACAGGAAAATGAATTGTGAAAAGTAGTCAAGCTAAAATCATTTTCAAGTTGTATGTTGGTAACCAAAGCTGTTTAATTGTTTGATGCTGAGTAGAATATTTTGTCTTGCTTAAGCAAAGGGAGGGTCTAAGGTGTTGGGGGGAGGTGGGTTGAGAATTAAAAACTGATGAATGAAAGAAGTAGAGAAAGAAAATTTTAAAAGAGAGAGAAACAGGAAACTTGGCTGCCTCATGGTTCCCACTACTGTTGATGGCCACCAAGCCCAATTCATGAGTGAATACTTTTTCTTTTCTTCAGACTTAGTGATATACCACCACACCTACCTTATCATAGCTACTGGGCAATACAGAATGAAGAACATTCTATTCTTACACAGCATTCACAAGGCAAATAACAGCACATGTATACTGTACAAATATGTGGAAAGCATGTCCACTACCAGGGATGCAAAATCCAACTTGGGAGTTTATTGGTGACCTGCCATTTTTCTCATGAACATTTTTGAAAGCCTTGCAATAGGCCACATACTCTGCTAAGATCTTTACAGACATGACCCAATATTATTCTCCCATAGCTTTTACAGGAGTGTGTGTTTCTATACATATAGAATTAAATATGCATATAAATATGTACATATTTGCATACATATCTATTTTTTTTTTACCAAGTTTGACTGAGACAGCTGAGTGATTCACATAACTCCTCAGGAGCAGTGTGCTGGAACAGGAGGACTTTCAGCCTCTCTAGGTTTCAGCATCTTCATCTTTCTGTCCATTTGTCATGGGAGCATCTTTTGGGCAACTGCAAGCTTAAGTGAAATCACAGTCACATGGAACTTAGTTAGGATCTGCTTTGATGTAATCTCAGCATTATATTACAATTATGAAATTAATACACAGATAAAAGCTGAGCAACAAGAGGATTTATTTTTAAGGATACTATGTAAAAAAATCAACTCAACTTTTAAGATCTGTACATACTTTCATATATTCTCAAATAGTACTCATTGGATAATTTTGAGAACTAAAACCGTACCCTAGTTCTATATTCTAAGACAATGTAGCTGGTTCTATAAACACTTGACACTAAGTTTTGAACTAGGTAGTTACAAGGAGGTACTAACTACATCCCAAACTAAATTTAATGTGTATTTTGTTATTTCTTTAGTGCTGAATATAATGGATAGTTGTGGAAATACCCCACTGCACTGGGCTGCAGAGAAAAACCAAGTTGAAAGTGTGAAGTTTCTTCTTAGCCAAGGAGCAAATCCAAACCTTCGAAACAGCAACATGATGGCACCTCTTCACATAGCTGTACAGGCCATGTACAACGAAATGACCAAGGTGAGGCTGCTGGTCAACTGGGAGTGGGCTGACCCTGGAGAAGGGGCCAGAATCCACATCTGACCTCTTTCCTGTTTCAGAATGACCAACTTCAAGGGCCATGCAATGGCAAATGAAGCGTAACAACTATGTTGTTTACTTCTCACCAAATGATGGTGATGAGGAGGGGGAGGAGGAGTGATGGCAATGACATAGAGCATAATAATAGATATTGAAGGGGTTTAATAGGGCGCTCATGGCTGGCTACTGCACGGCGATGGAAGAGAACTCTGGATGCTGCAGTGGCGGAAGAATCACAAGC
This sequence comes from Peromyscus nudipes, assembly GCA_902168325.1. Classification (NCBI taxonomy): domain Eukaryota; kingdom Metazoa; phylum Chordata; class Mammalia; order Rodentia; family Cricetidae; genus Peromyscus; species Peromyscus nudipes. Next base: position 22,883 of record CABHPH010077589.1, read on the forward strand.
CATGGTTACCTTTTTAGAGCTTTATTAGGAGAGAGAGACAGACAGAGAGAGAGACAGAGAGAGACAGAGACTGCACAGAGGACAGAGGGAATATGGGGAGAGAGAGGGACCCGTGGGAGGGCACGCCTGCTTTTTAGGCTGGGACACTGTCGCAGGCTGGTGACATAATGACATAATCCTTACAGATATGATGGTGATTGTGGTGGTGATGATTGATGATGATGATATGATGGTGGTTGTGGTGGTGGTGATGATGATATGATGGTGGTTATGGTGGTGATGATATGATGGTGGTTGTGGTGGTGATGATGATATGATGGTGGTTGTGGTGGTGGTGATGATGATGATGGTGATGATATAGTGGCAATGGGGAGGAGGATGGTGATGGACGACACCGATGAGTAAGATTGTGAGAACAATGGTCATAATAATCACAGTTCAACTTTTCTTGAGTTTTAATTTATCAGGCATTTAAAAAATAGCTTTGTGCCTTTATTAAACTCTCACTAAAAAGTATAAATTAAGAATATTAGTATCTCCATTCCATAGCTGAGTAAGAGGCACAGAGAGAACTAAATGACTTGCCTAAAATTGCACAACTCCAGCTCTAGGCTTTGCCATTTAGATCTCTTTCATAAATGACTGAAATGAAAAGGATGATTAGAACCTTAGTGAAGGCAGAGCCCATAGTTTTATTAAATGGACAGCCTGTCAAAAGACAGAACAACAAGAGATACAGAGATCATATGTGGGAATTTATTTTGTTTTTGTTCTTCAAGGCTTGAATTCCCTCAACTAGAGGAACCCCTTGGACCTCGGTCCCAATTAGTCTTAGTCAACAAAAACCAGAGTCAGGTGTTAGGGTGAAAACTGAGAGATCAGAGAAGCAGAGCAGCAAACCACTAGAGATTTCTTACTTCTAGGAAATCTCAGACCAAATGGGGGCAGATCCTGTCTCCACCCACCTTATATTCCTGTCTCTGCCTCCCTAGTACTGGGATTAAAGGCATGCACCACCACCGCCCAGCTCTGTTTCTCCTTTAGACTGGTTCAATCTCATGTAGCCCAGGGTGTCTTTGAACTCCTGATCTTCCTGCTTCCTCCTTCAAGTGCTGGGATTAAATGTGTGTGCCACCACTGCCTGACCTCTATGGTTAATTAGTGGCTATCTCTGCCCTCTGATTTCCAGGCAAACTTTGTCAGAACGCAAACAAAATATCATACAACAATCCCTGATAAATATTTAAAGGGTAGGATTTAGCCCATGGCTTTTAGACTACACCTCGTAGATTCACAGGCACATTAGAAAGCAAATTTGCTTCCTCAGAGGACTGCCATCTACAGATGGATTATGTTCTAGAACAGTTGGTCTCAACCTGTGGGTTGTAACCCCTTTGTGGAGTTGCATATCAGATATTTACATTGTGATTCATAACAGTAGCAAAATCACAATTATGAATAGCAATATAATTTTATAATTGGGGGTCACCACAACATGAGGAACTGTATTAAAAGGTCGCAGCATTAGGAAGGTGGAGAACCACTAGGCGATTTGGAATTTAACAGTAGATTTTCCTGTGGAAACAGTACAGGAAGTGCTGATTTTTAGCCAATGTGCTAACCCACACCCAAGCTGATTGTCAGGAAACCACAAAGGAGAGTTCCAAGGCCCCTTTGCCACAGAAGTTTTCTTCCCAGCTCTGGGAAAGGTCTGAATTCTAGCCCGTGGAGCGAGAGTGGAGCCCCTTTCACTGTGTCTGCTGGGCTTGGGTTTTGAAGTCTACCTTAACTTTGGTGACATGACAGTGTCATTAAATGTTGATGTGCCTCCTTCCTGGCTGGCTAGTTATCTCTGAAAGAACAACAATGTCTTATTTGTCTGAACAAAATTGTAGTTTTAGACACTGTCCTGATAAGTAGTGGGTATTTGAATGAAATGGAAGAATGACTAAGCAGAAGAGGTGGCTGAACAGTTAGCAACTGTGAAGAGTGGGCAGGACCCCCTGAGAAGGTACTGAAAAATCTCCATGGAAACAGGTTGTTTACCTTCTTCCTAATGCCTGCATCATCCAATAGCCAGGTGCTGTGCCCATCATCAGTGGCTGCAGGGACTGCCAAGCGGCGCCATCTATTTCCTCAGAGAGTTCTGATGCTTTCTCTGAAGGCTCTTTTCATAAATAAGTGGTCATTAGCTTAATTCATCTTGTCTTTAAAGGCATGATTTGGGAGTTTAAAAGCAGGTAATTGTTGAAAAACTACTGTTAATTAGAAAACTCTTCAGACCAGGCATAGAAATAAAAGTTCAGAAATAAAGCCCATAGATAATTTGTGAAATCAGTATGTACATAGAAACAAAACAACAAAAAACTAGTTGTTCTGAACAATACAAAACCAAGAGAGAAAACTAGGGTCATCGAAGAGTTGGATTGTCTCTGCCTTAAATGGTCTTTGTTTACCAACCAGTAACCATGTTTCCCAGTGTTCTTAACCACCTGGTTCATGACAATAGGAGAAAGAGGAGAAGGTTTGCTTATGGATAGCAATTTGTCCCCAGCCTACCTCTCTAGCCATGCCCATGGTCTAGCCTGTACCTACTCAGCCTTTCCCAGTCCAAAAGGCTTTTTCACTGTTTGATCTACCAGCTTTCCCCCATAAAATCCACCATTATCTATAAGGTTATAGAGTTAAAAAAAAACATAACAGTCATTTATGAATCACCTCAAGTTCTTACATAGGCAGTATCTTTGGGAACCATTTGCCTAGGGGCTTGGGCATGGCCTTATGTCTTGATGGTCTTTGTTTTGGGGGCTTAATCTGGCTCAGTAGCTTAAGCCTTTCCTTAGATTTCCTGAATTGTTATCCAAGGGCCCCAGAGAGTCCTATAGAGCTTCTGGACATGTCTGGTCATGACTGAGTAGAAGTAGGTACATAGTTCAGTTGCTCTCTTTGTGACCACTGCCACCTAGAATTTAACCCACCCTTTGAAATAAAGAAACAACAATTACGTGCTATAGAACTGTGGTCTGCAGTTCTATGGGGGCAAGGATGGGGAGAATGCTTCTAGTAGACCTTGGCGGGTTCCTTTGCATGTGAATCTGGATTTGAAGAACAGACCCTGAAGGTGCCTGAAGTCTGTGGAGAGATCCTTTGCTTCTAATTTCTCTTCACCTATAAAGAGTTCCCCTGTTTGTTTTTATGTACTAAACCTCAGCTCGGGTTTTCTCCTATGAACAGAACTCATTAGTCAGCCCAATTCATTGGCTGTGTGTCACATTAGAATACACTCTATTGGGAAGGAGTTCTGCTAGGAGGTTGTTTACTTGGAAGAAGTAGAGGATTTTAGGAAACAGCTGGTTTGATAAACTTCACCACATAAACAAACAACAATGACAAACCCAATGGCCAGTGGTGCAGGATTGTGATCCAGCTGTACAGGGGCTAATGAAGAAGAATAGTAAATTCAAGTCTTTGCCTAAAGCACATTGCTAAGTAAAGGCAATCCTGGGCAATGAGACCCTGTCTCAACATTGAAAATAAATCTACAAATAAGGCTGGGGAAATGACTCAGTAGTTGAACATTGTTCAACAGGCATGAGCTACTAGGTTCAGTTACCTATACTGAAAAAAAAATTATAAGCTTATGTTAAGTTTTACCATAGTATTTTTTGTATTAAGTATTTTATGGAAGAGGAGTCAGAAAAGATAAGTCAGACATGGTGCTTGGCAATCTAGTCTACTGGGAGACATGGCCATATTTGAGAACCAGCAGTTTAGCTCTTTAACAATGATTTCTTCATTTTGTCCAGGTCTTGACTGAGCACATCACCACCAACATCAATTTAGAAGGAGAGAATGGAAACACAGCTTTGATGTCCGCATGTGCCAAAGACAACAGTGAAGCTTTGAAGCTTTTGGTTTGTAAATCGATGAATCACACTCTGTGGCTTTCTTTTTGGTGACTCTGTCACAAACTGTTATTTAAGAAGCATTTCATGGTATCTCCTTAGCAAAATCGAAAATACAGAAAGTAGGTCTAAAGAACTTAGTTCTCAGTGCTTTTTATCTGGATATACCTCTAGGATTCAATGTGGAACCTAGATTGTATGCAGAAGACTAAAAATGAAGCATGAAAAAAATTAAGGTAAAAAGAAAATCTAGGCAGTGATTAAGATGAATCTGGCAGTAGCTAGAATATAAAGCCAAAATATAACAACCTGTTTGACGCTAGAGCCATTTGCTCCTGGGACTGAAGAGATGGCTCAGTGATAAGAGTACTGGCTGTTCTTCCAGAGGACTCAGGTTTGGCTGCCACACCCACATGGTAGATTATAATCATCTGTAAACCCAGGAGATCTAATGCCCTCTTCTGGTCTCTATGCATCAGACACACACATGGTTCACAGGCATGCATATAGATAAAACATCCATATACAAAAATTTTAAAAATTAAACCATTTGAGAAAACATGAATATGGACAGTTACAGTTACTTGACCTCTAAGCAGAAAGCAGAAATGAAACACTTCATTTCTATTCCCAAGATTGGAACTGTGGCTATGGTTTCTCCAAAGCCTGAATCCAGAAAGTCGGCCATCTCTCTGTAAAGTTTCCCAGGTGTGACACCCCAAGACATTGGAGGTACCTGTCTTGGGGATTGCTTCTGTTCTAGGTAGCGCCCCTGGTGAGGGCACTACTAGAATTTTATTGAGACACTGAAGGTACCTGTCTCAGGGATAGCTTCTGTCCCAGGTAGGGCAATACTGGAATTTCATCAAATTAGCTTCTTTCCAAATGTTTCTGGCTTACTTGCCTGCTATTCAGAAATAGAAGGTATACAAATATTTTCTGATAGTTACATATGCAAATATGTGTTAATATTTTGCTTTTAGTTGACTGTTGGCTACTAACAACTTAGAACAACAGAACACTGCAGGAAGTGAAGGAATGTCAGAGTATTCCAGTCTTTGAAATTTTTATATGGCATGTCATAGTGCTTCAGACTTTCCCATATGTGATGGCATCTAAATTGTTCTTTTTCATCACACTTGGTACTTGTATTGGTCCCATCTCAAACTGAAAATATTTATATGACTCAAATGACCTGTGTTTTAAAAATTAAATATTTCACATGAAATTGAAAAAAATATGCTGAGTGTGTTGGGAGATTAAGATTGATAATTTTGCATCATAGTGTATCTTCATCTTTTTAAGATGTAAAGTATCTCTACTGTAGTCTTAACCTGATTGTGTAGTTGCTGTCTTGCCTAGACTGCACATCTACAGAGCTTTCTGCATGTTCTCTCAGAGGCTCTGAAAGATGAAATGGCCTGCTGGAAGCACAGAAATTCTTGTCTACCTTTGTCACTTAATTTGTGTCACCATTTTTTCCCCTTTATCTCCAGTTAGAAAAAGGAGCTAAGCTGTGTAAATCAAATAAATGGGGAGACTACCCTGTTCACCAGGCTGCATTTGCAGGTGCCAAAAAATGCATGGAACTAATACTAAACTATGGTGAGTTGATGCTTTCTATATTCTATACAGTAAAGCAACCTTTAGATACCCTTCTTATGAAAAAGAATAAAATTTATACATGAGCCTTTATGTAATTCTAAAGGTCCTTTCTTTCAGAAGCCTATTCATTTCCCCTGTTCATCTTCAATGGTGTTTTCTTCTAAAGGTGAAAAACATGGCTACACCAAGGAGTCTCATATTAACTTTGTGAATCATAAGAAAGCTAGCCCACTCCACCTGGCGGTTCAAAGTGGTGACTTGGACATGATTAAAATGTGCCTAGACAATGGTGCCCACATCGACATGATAGAGGCAAGTGTTCAGCCTATATGGCACTCTGATTTGAGAATTCCCACACATTATTTCCCAAACGTTTTGTGGCTCCTTTATACTCAGGTAAGACTGGAAATGCATACAGCACAAAGGAATGCTGTTCCTCTGTCCACGCTGAAGGAAATACTCTCTAGTTTTATAAATTTCCACATTCTAGAGCAAATGACAAGCAGATACAGCAATGAGTATGTCCCACTCACCTGCCATGAGCTGTGCTAAGGCCTAACCTCAATGATAACAGCATTAATATGCCAAGCCAGGAACACTGAAGCCCAGTCATGAAGGTCGTGGGTTCCATTCTAAAGACTTGTGTCTTTTAAATAAGGATCACCTAATTCACTTCTAAGGATATGTATGTAAGAGGTCTGACTGAGCCTGGGTCCTGACCTGATGAAGAGCATGGACTACAGGGACTTTTCCCTTTAGTACTGTGGGTCAGCCCCCAAAAAGGCCTTTCCTTTGTGGAAGAAGCAGAAATTGGCTATTAATCATGTAAAGCTTTTTCTCCTCACTTCTAAATTCTTTGAAATAGAAATCACCCTATTCATATGAAGTCATTTCATTCAGCTGCCTCAGTAACGAACGAGACTCATACTCCTTAAGAAGAGAATGATATTCAAATGATAGTGATGGAAGTGTATGCCAAGAGCACTTGGGTTCCTAGGAGGCCTTTGCTAGATAGGCCTTCATACTCATGGTTTTTAGTAAGTCAAATGACATCCTAGATCTGGGAAGAATAGACTCACTGCTGAATTTACATATGTTAGATCCTTAAGTTTGGATTTAAGCTAATGCTGACATCAACACTGTTTATAGAATGGCAAATGCATGGCCCTCCACTTTGCTGCAACCCAGGGAGCCACTGACATTGTTAAACTCATGATCTCATCCTATACTGGAAGCAGTGATATTGTGAATGCAGTCGATGGCAATCAGGAGACCCTGCTTCACAGGCAAGTAGCCTACCTGTCATTCATATGTTAAATATATATATATTGCTTGAAAAAATTAGCCAGAATGGTAGTGAAGGTTCTAAAGTTGAATCATTCTTCTCAAATGACCAGAAAGTAAAGGAATTCTTCAACAGACCCATAAGAAATACCTTTGCAATGATTAAAGAAAAGAATAACTATTATCATGAAAACATACTATGTATAAAACCTATACATGAAAGATAAATAATCACACACAAGAGAAAGTCTGAAGACCCCAATAATGAATAAATTAGTAGTGGCAAAAATGAATGACGGCAAGTTTCTAAAAACATTCAAATCAATGGACAATTACCAAATGTCAGGTGGAAAATCATGCCTAACAGTAAAAATCTTGAGTGAGAGATTAAATTCACCAGTCAAATGACATCAACAGGATGAATCATAAAACAAGATCCAACAACACAAGCAATTCACTTCATCAGTAAAGATACATAAAAACAAAAGTTCTATCTAGGTTCGCAATAGACACGTGCTGTGGTTAAAATCAAAGCAAGCTGCAGTAGCTAGATGCCTTTCAAATAAGTCAGGCTTGGAGGAAAACATGAGAAGGACAAAGGTCAGAAGGGAACTAATCACAGTGATGCTGTGTTTCATCTAGAATCTCTAATGTACCTCAGGAATCAAAGTAAATGGAACTTAACAGAAGTGCCTGTGCCATATTCCGGATCAGCCATTGATCCTGTAGGAAGGGCTAAGGAAGCCGACATGGGAGACTCTCTAAGCCAGTTCTAAACTCAATTCTTCAGGTGTGTTCTGCTGGCATTTAGTGACCAGTATGGAGCAGATCCATGTGGCTTCTCCATAGTTCCCCTTCTGATCTCTAATGCCTTCACCTATAAGTAGACACCAATGTTTTAAAACAGCTATAGTAAATTCTCTAACCAAGGTTTTAAATAAAGAGAACTTTTTTAGTGGTGGAGGCTTCCTGGATGCTCGGCAGAGAAGCAGGAAGTGTAGACTGGGACTCAAGTCCATTGGGAAGACAAGGATTTAATATACCCTATGTAAGTGATAGCGTCATTTCTCTGTACTTGTCTCTCTCCCTCTTCTCCTCCACAACTATGATTAGGTCGAAGTCTGGGATGGCAGAAGAGAGCTGGTAAATTCTCAGCCACTAACTGGAGCAGGAAAGCTACATTATCTCTTCAGGAAAGGAATTTGAAGCAGACAGTATAAGATGTACTTCCAAACTGGGAAGGGGGGGATGGGTACCCAGATGAGCAAAGCTACTAGCTGTGGTCAGATAAGCATTTATAGGCAGGGTCTCACATAGGATGAATCTGCAAACTAAAATTTCCTCATATAAGGGGAAAATATTTTAAAAAGCAAAACAAAACAACAAAGCCCCAAACTAACAAAAGATTTATTTACTTTCAATGACACATACAAATACAGAGCAAGATTAAAAGAATGACAGTCAAAATATTTCAGTTCTTCAAAGAAATATGAATGATGAATTATATAAACACAAGCATGTGATGACAAAAGAAGATTATGAAAAATGAATCAGTGTGAATTCAGGAATGCTGATCCAAAAGAATCCAACTAGAAAGCCTAAAAGCAAAAACTTAGGGTCAGCAAGATATTAGGATACTTGCCACCAAGACTGATGAGCTGAGTTCAACCATAGAGTACATGTTGTAGAAGAAGAGAAATGACTCCTGCAAATTGTCTTCTGACCTCTACATGTGCACTGCAACATGCACACACACACACATACACACACACAAATAAATAAATAAATAAATAAATAAATAAATAAATGGATATATGTAATAAAAATAAATAAATGAAACAAAAGGTGCTGTACATATGAAACATGCAAGAACTTGGGAACTCCCAAGGCTGATTCTCACATCCTAGTTTCTGTTAAAACCACTGGAGTGAGTTGGGACTTTGTTTAGAATTCTTTGATTATAATGCTCAGTTAATTTAGATATCCAGTGACTTTTCATAACATAGTTTCAGAATATGAATGTGTCTAAGAAACAATTATGTTAGGAAAATAGGACCTCCATACTATATATTGTGAACTTTTGGTAACACTCAAAAGTGTGTTCTAAAATTTATTTATGGACAAAAGATTAAGAGTAGCTGAGGGCCTTGAATGGGAACAGTGTGAAATCCAATAGAAAACATCAAGTTTTGAGTCATTAGTGTTAGTATCTGAACAGTGACTTTTTAATGAATATTTGTGGCTTTCGGTTGTTATTAATTAGCATTGTCTTGTACCTTGGTGTGAGAGAGCCCTAAAGTGATTTCAGTTCTCTCCATAGGAACTTCAGGCTTCCTAAGAGTTTAGGAAAGCTGATGCTTCCTCATTGGCTTTGCTGAAGAGGAGCCCCACCCACCCAGCCTCCCAGCAGAACTTCTGAATACTACAGACACATTTTAGGCATATCTTGCATGATCCCTACAATCACAGTGATGCCCCCAAGTTCTTTCATCTCCATTAAAAGGCAGAAGTTGCTACTTACTTCAGAATGAAGATTTTATAGGAAGGATAAGATAGCTCATTAAACAATGAGAGAGTCACTTTTGTATTGTATTTTATTTTTCCTGATTTTTATTACTTTGAAAATATGCTACCCAGAATCTAAATTCTTTACTATAACATTGAATTATTCATTGTCCAGTTAAATTTACTTCTGAATATAGCAGCTTTAGTTTTCCCATTTATTTCAATAGAATCTTAATTCTTTCTTTTCCAGAGCCTCATTGTTTGATCACCATGACCTGGCAGACTACTTAATTTCAGCGGTAATTATTCAGTTGACAGGCCTAGTTTTCTTAAAGTACTACTTACACTTGAAAACATCATTTAAATATAGCATGGGTTTTCTAAAAGAAACCACAGTTCTTGGTTAACGTATCTGTGTATTTCAAATTTAATAGGAATATTTGTGGAAATTAAAATTATTTTAATCTTAGTCTCAAACATGACACAGTTTTTGAAATGCTATTTTAAATCATGGCCATCAGAATTTTGCTTATTAATTGCAATTTATATTAAAAAAGAAAAAAAGAAGAAGAATGTGGGCCAGGAGTTAAAACCTTGCTAAGAAGGAAGTAAAAGAAATTATGGGTGGTTATTTGGCTGCCAAAGTTTCCAGAAGGCTGATTGACACATTCCCAAGAGTGTATTTCCTGTGGATGCAGTAGTCAACCTATGAGGTTAAAAGAATTGGGGTGTATATTTTGATGTCCTTAGCAATTTTTTTTGTGCTTAGAGTTCATGGGTCTGTTGCAAAGTAAGTTCATTTGATGACCTGTGAATGGGTCCTCTTGGAACTATTGGGTGTAGACAAGTATAAAGACAAGAGCCTTTATAACAGTGCTATCTTGGGGTAGATATAGGGCAGGCCACCTCTGTCACTTTCATCTTCTAATAAAGCTTTTAGCCCCACCTCCTCAGCATCATCTTCCAAACCATGAAAAACAATGAAGTTAAAAACTATGTTGAAGAGATGCTGCCTGCCAGGAAAAGCACAGGATCTCTTCACTTGGAGAAGCCAGTTTGGCCAGCTTTTGACTGGCATTTTCACGAGTATGCACTTGGGTGGTTGTGTGGTGGGTTTATTATCCCCACAAAAGGGACAATCAGCACAGCTTCACTCATCATATTTAGCACTTTCTGTGTTGTTAGTAGTAACTACTGAAGTTGTGGTATTTACACAGAAAAATTTGGAAGAGCTTCGCTAGATACCATGTTTTTGTGCTGTGTGTGCTTTCTTATAAATGTCCTATCAGGAGAATCATGGCTGACCCTCACTGCCTTTACCTTTCCATGAGGTTGTTGCTGCTACTGTCAGCCAAGCTTTGCAAGAGCAAAGGAAAATGCCTGACTCAAGGCTTATGCTGATTTTGCTCCATGGAAATTTCAAAGGCACTTTGTTTCTTATCATGTGGAATATAGTTCCACAACACAGAAAAATAACAAAATGAATTTTCACATGCATGTTTGGTTAAACTCTTACCTTCATAATTTCAATTCAGTTGTCTCAGCTTATCTATTTCAAATAAAATAAGTATTTTTAACTGAATGATTACTTATTGATGATTTAAAAATTACACAGTCAATACATGTGGAAAAATTTAAAATTAAAGACATTTAAAAATAATTTCTTGGGGCCTGGGGAGATGGCTCAGAGGTTAGGAGCACTAGCTGCTCTTCCTAATGTCCTGAGTTGAATTCCCAGCACCCACATGGTGGCTCAAAACCACCTATAATGAAATCAGGTGCTCTCTTCTGGCCTGTAGCCATACATATTTATTAAGATTTTTTAAAAATTAGAGTAGTAAATGATCCATTGACAGATGTTAATCAAGAGGTTAACATGGGAAAATAACTTCATTGTTGAAATTATGAGAAATTGTCTTGATTTCTAACGTTATTTAAGTTCTAGAGAAATGTCATGTAATTCTATGATTAGTCTTAAGACTGAGTGCTGGAGTAATACAAACACTCTACACTAGTCAGACATTTCAAAGTCAGCTGCTGCTTCATCTACTCATAATCTCCTTGTTGAATGACTTGCTTTGTTTTAGGGAGCAGACATCAACAGCACTGATTCTGAAGGACGCTCTCCACTTATTTTAGCAACTGCTTCTGCATCTTGGAATATTGTGAATTTGCTCCTCTCCAAAGGTACCAACCGGAAGCAAGCCAATCTGCTTAGATAAACATTTGTTAACCATCTGTCTCATGCCAGGCACAGGGACACATTCTGTGCACACACAAAGGTTAATGGAATACATTCCAAGCCTCAACTAGTGTTCAGTCCAGTAAAAAATATTGAAAGGACAATTTGTAGCAATAACACATAATATGTATCAGACAGTAAATACCAGGAGTTTGCTGACCGTGTGAGCTTTCTGTCCCAGAAGACGTCTGTATAGCCGCTGTCACTGTCCCTGTTACAGACAAGCCTGGTACTGTGGGAACAGAAGCGTCTCCTTTCTTCATCACTCCATATTCAAATTTTATACTTAAAACTTAAGGATTCCCATAGAAATGTAAAGTACCAGGTATTTTTCACCCCTTTACTCACACACACAAACACACACATATCATAAAGTAAACTCATTTTTAAAATATGCTCAATTCTCCCACCTATATCGTTGCCTGTAAGTCAAAGACTTGGAAAGCTGAGAACCCCCCGAAGGCCATTTACAAATACTTGAGTAGATTTTACATTTCGTCTGTGCTTTTTTCCAGGTGCCAAAGTAGACATAAAAGATCACCTGGGGCGTAACTTTTTGCATTTGACTGTACAACAGCCTTATGGACTAAAAAATTTGCGGCCGGAGTTTATGCAGGTATTGTATATCCATGAATTTTTATAAACTGAGTTGTGTTCAATAAAGAGTAAACTGATTTTGTTGCCATTTATGTTATGAGAGTTCATTCTAGGATTTCAAATAAAGAAACTTTATTTCCATCATAGAAATGGGGATGGTAATAATTAGTTGATGATAATGATAATCCAGACTGAGTTTTGAAAGTTACAGGGGGTTTTCTACTCTCATCTATAATGAGGGCCCACTGATAATCATTCATTTTCCTCTATGTTTCACTTCTGTGAACTGAATGGAGAAGCCAAGTATAAAGATGAATCAGTAATGTTCTACCATCAATTAAGAAAACTACTCAACACATTTGACTCACTGATGACAGAATCATGTTTAATGAGCCAGCTAATATTTCTGCTTAACTATTAAGTGCATGTGGTATATCATATTTCTTAGAATAAGTAGATTTTCATGTTGTTATTGTGTTTAATAAAGAGTCAAAATATGGATGGGCTTAAACTTTTTAAACAAAAGTAAATGTTTATTATATAGATTGACCTACTCATTTACCTTTTATAGTCTTGCTTCATCTATTTTTTTAAATTAAATAAATCCAATTTCAAGACCTCCATCTGTTTTGTTTTGCTTAACATAACATCTTAGGCTCTTAAGTGTTGTTTGTGGAAACAATGAAGGGAGGAGCAGAGGGCGATCATGGTCAAATAGTTCAGAGAATACAGCATTAAGTATTTTCCCTACCTGCAGGGTCTCTCAAGGTCTTGACTTGAAATGATAGAGGGACAAAGCATAAGACCTCATCCATACTTATTTTCCTCTAGCTGCCTTTAGGTTGTTTGCAGATTTGTCTTCAAGGGCTAGATTAGAAAATGCTATGCTACAGAGTAGTTTGAAACCTACCCTATGAGCATGAAAATACTCCTTTTCCCACAGATGCAACATATCAAGGAGCTAGTGATGGATGAAGACAATGATGGATGTACGCCTCTCCACTATGCGTGTAGGCAGGGGGTCCCAGTCTCTGTAAATAACCTCCTTGGGTTCAATGTGTCCATTCATTCCAAAAGCAAAGATAAGAAATCACCCCTGCATTTTGCAGCCAGGTAAGAATCAGACTCCCAACACATGAGCATGTCGGTTTCTGTCTTATATTTTGTCTTATGCATATGAACCTTTTAAAGCTATGGACGCATCAACACGTGTCAGAGGCTTCTACAAGACATAAGTGACACGAGGCTTTTGAATGAAGGGGATCTCCATGGAATGACCCCTCTTCACCTGGCAGCAAAGAATGGACATGATAAAGTCGTTCAACTTCTTCTGAAGAAAGGGGCATTGTTTCTCAGGTGAGGCGCGAGTGCATGGAATTCATGTGTCTTAAATTTAGGCATTTTAGACTATTTTCTGTAATGTTTTAAATTATGGTATAAAACTTTAGCTATCAATAAATAAAATACCTATTTATCTCATTTAATCTTTCAAAGCATAGATAATTTCCCAAACACTAAATTGGAATTCAATATAATTCTCAAATGTCAAATTCAGTGTATAGAGTTATGACCTTGTTGCCATAGAATAAGTGGCTTTGCGGTGGGTATTTCCAAGAACCTTTAAAATATTTGTGTTCTATGTCATTGTTCTTTCATCTTCTTGTTCAAATACAGAGCTACATTCATGTAAGTGAGTACATGTATGTGTACATATGCACACATACAAACACAAAGGGTTTTCCCTTCAGTCTAATAAATGAGAGGTACAAAAAAGTGGCCATGGGAAATATTCAAACTGAACCAACCTCTCTTATACTTAAAGAAAGTTAACACGATTCACAACACCAAGATAAAATATGAAGCATAATGAACTATGTGTAGTAATCAAACTCCATCTTTACAAAAAGGGCAGAAAACCTAGAGACACTTCTACAGGTCCACTGGGCTAGCTTCAAGCTTTACCCAAGTGGCAGAGAGCAGCTCTCTAGGCTCATGTTCATCGCCAATTTCTTCATCAGAATATTGATAGCAGCACATGAGTGACAGCTGTGAACGCAGTGCTTTGCCCCATCTCTTCCTGCTTTTCAGGGACACAGAATGTCAGACCTGCAAAAGGGACACATGTAGATCCAGCTCCACAGCCGGTGCTTAATTATAGCATTACTGAAATAGCAAGGTGGCTCTCATGACCTGAACAATTACTTGCTGGTACAAAATTAACTTGTGTCCTTTCCTTCCTATGTCGTAGTTCGTAAAGTATCACCAACTTGACAGGCTCTCACTACATTTGCATCTTTAATTCCTGTGAAAAAGGATAAATACCTTTGATGACACAAGAGACTGTAGATCTAAATGCTTAGGGACAGCATTAACCATCTTACAAGTATGCAGTCACTGGTGACTGTGAGGACAACACAGGGAGGTTTTTCTAAAACAATGTTCAGGGAGACAAGATTGAAAATAACATTTGCAAACCCATTTAGGCTTTGTATTAACTATACTTTCCCCGACCCTCAAGAGTTTGGTAACATTCTTATATCCTTTATACTTCACTAATGTATATGTGTGAATCACAATTGTAAGTAAGTGAGCTAAAACTACCTTATAGAAATATTCACTAAATATTGAGTTGTTACATCTCATGCTTTACCATCTGCCCAGGCTAAAACAAGCTTAGTGGCATCACTTTCCATGTTTGATCTGTAAGTGTTTGCACGTCTTTTCTTACTTCTTTAACAGTGACCACAATGGCTGGACAGCTTTGCATCATGCATCCATGGGTGGGTACACTCAGACCATGAAGGTCATTCTTGATACTAACTTGAAGTGTACCGATCGACTAGATGAAGAAGGGGTAGGTATAGATCCCTCTGCCCAAATCAAAATCTTGACATAGAGCAAAGGTCCAAGCTTGTGAGAAAGCCTCCTTTATAACCCTCTTTCTATCCCTTGCTCTACTCTCAGCCTTTTATTGAACTGTTTAAAAGCAGTCTCTTGGAGTGAGGAATAAGCAAAAGGAGACCAGAAAGTAGAGAACAGTGAAGGATGTGTGTGAGTTGAAGCCGTCCTTCATACCTATAGAAGCCTATGAGTTTACCTCAAAATTTTATCTCTCCCTACGAACCCAAAAAAATAAAGAGGGCAGAACTGAGTGTTTGTTCCTAAAGACAGGCATCTGACATAAAGTACAGCATTTTAAAAGGATTCATCTTGTTGTCTTACATTGGGGGTTATTCTAGTTTTGTTTTGTTTTTTTTCTGTTGTTGTGACAAAACAGCCTGACAAGGGACTTAGTGGAGGAAAGGGTTTGTTGGACCTACAGTTCTAGGTTACAGTCCATCCCGGGGCGGGGGGGCATGAGGCAGGAACTCAACCACCTACACATCACATCCACAGACTAGAGCCAGGAGAAATGAATGTGCTCTTGCTGCTTGCTTTCTGTTCAGCAAGTTCTTCCACGCTAAGTGGGCAGAGTCAGTTAAGACAATGTCCTCAAGACAATGCCCACAGGTTGATCAGACCTAGAGGACTCCTTAACTGAGGCTCTGCTCCTAGGCTGACCATAGTCTGTAGCAAGTTGACAATCCAAACCATCAGAATACTCCTCTTGTCAACTTGACATATGAACACCCACATCACTTGTAAACTGTAGCCTTCCTTTCTTTATTTCCAAGTTCTCACATTAATACTATATACGAAATACAATCCAATTTAAAAGTCCCCAATCCTTAAAAAGCCAATTCTTTAAAAATCCAAAGCCTCTTTAAAAGTCCAAAATCTCTTAAATGTGGGCTCCTGTAAAAAATAAATGACACACTTAAGCATTCTTATACCAAAGGGAAATATGCTGGCTAGTTTTATGTCAACTTGACACAAGCTAGAGCCATCTGAAGGGAGGGAACCTCAACTGAGAGAATGCCTGCATAAGGTTAAGTTACAGGGCATTTTCTTACTTAGTGGTTGATAGGGGAGGGCCAAGTCCATTATGGGAGTGGCCACCTCTGGGCTGGTGGTCCTGGGTTCTATAAGAAAGCAGGCTGAGCAAGCCATGATGGGCAAGTCAGTAAGCAGCACTCCTCTATGACCTTTGCATCAGTTCTTGCTTTCCATTTCCTACTCAGTTTAAGTCCTGACGTCCTGAGCACTCAATGGCTTTTCCAATCTAAAGTTCCAAAATTCTCCAACAAAATAATTCAAAGCCATAAAAATTCATGAGATGGGTTTCATCATAGCAACAACTCTATTACTCTGGTGCCAATTTCTGTTCTAGTTTTAATTCTGTTGTTGTGATAGAGCACCCTGACAACACACAAAAGAGGGTTTATGAGTCTTACAAGTCCATGTTACAGTCAATCACTGAAGGGAAGTCAAAACAGAAACTCAAAGCAGCTAGCTGTATCGCATACATAGCAGAGAACAGAGAGAAATTAATGGATCTTGGCTTTCTTGCTCCCATATGGCTTTGTCTTTTCTAGTTCAGGAACTCCTGCCAAAGGAATGATGTTCCCCACAATGGGCTGGGCCCTTCTACAACAATCAATAATCAAGACACACCCCCACAGACATGCCCAGAGGCCAACCAGATCTAGACAGTTCCTCAATTAAAATGCTCTTCTAGATTGTGTCAAGATAATTAAATCTGCATTTCTCCTCATTTGTTTACAGAATGCCAAAATGTGCATTTCCTCACAAAATGATTGAGATAGGCCACCATGATTTCTGTTTCTATTTTAAAAAATATTTTTATATGAGAAAATGACAAATTTTTAACCTTGTAATTGTCTCTGACTTCTTAATGAGCTTATAGAACCCCAAGTTTGGGAATTCACGGTTCTAATAGGTGCTAAGTCCTCAGGGATATGCACTTCTGTGCTTACTATTGGAGCCTTGCCCTAAAAGCTTCTCATTTGTCCTCATGGAGTAATCACACCAAAAAAGCAACACAGAGTACCACAAAGCAACTCTCTCTCTCTCTCTCTCTTCTCTCTCTCTCTCTCTCTCTCTCTCTCTCTCTCTCTCTCTCTCTCTCGATGATAAACTCATTGTTTAAAGCTTCATTGTGAACATGAGGTTTAGGTTGATATACTTGCTGTTAAACAGTTAGCATTGTTGATCATCCCTTTAAGAAATTCATCAATGAAACAAGGCAACAAAGCAGAGAAAGGACTCTCACCACTCTCAACCCACTTTCCTTGCTCTGTTTTTGTATGAAGAACACAGCACTCCACTTTGCAGCACGGGAAGGCCATGCCAAGGCTGTGGCTATGCTTCTGAGCTATAACGCTGACATCGTCCTGAACAAGCAGCAAGCCTCCTTTCTGCATATTGCACTGCACAATAAGCGGAAGGAAGTGGTCCTCACAACCATCAGGAGTAAAAGGTATGTCTTCCTGTCTTCCTTGTAACCTGCATCCTCAGGTAGCAGGGTGCACCCCTCCTAGCCTGAGAACAAGTGAGGGAAAGAACATGCTTCAGCTTTGAATCAACATGCAAATGCCCATTGTTCAGCTCTTGCTGGCAGTGGGAGCATTATTTCATCCTCAGTCTTTGTTTTTACAAACCAAACATGACAGCCCAGTACTATCTGCTTAGCCCTTTATGAGATGCCTGGGGTCCAGGCACAGGGAACATTTGGTAACAAGGTTACTGTCAAGCAAACTCTGGCCTGCTTTCCTGGGCTTGCGTGACAGCTCTTATCAGCACAAACTCCCAAACTGGGTGCTGGTGAAGATAGGTCTAGGACTAGGGAGCTAGCCCATCAGGTAACCATGCCTACCACCAAGCCTGACTACCTGAGTTTGATGCTTAGAACTCATATGGTAGAAGGAAAGAACTGACTTCCACAAGTTGTCTGTCTTCTAACCTAAAAGCACACTGTGGTGCGTGTTCTTCCAGACAAACACAGTCAATCAATCAATCAATCAATCAATCAATCAGTCAATCAATAAACAAACACATGTAAATAATAATAACAATGTATAAAGTATGATTAAGGTTACTAATGGCATTTAATGAAATGTCCCTTTATAATATGTGACCTTTTGTGGATATGCCTTTGTAAATCATCCTCTAAGGTGTTTACTCTTGTTTTTCAAATATTTATTTACTTAAATTTTGTTTGCATGTATGTATATGTACCACATGTGTAGCAGGTGCCTGCAGAGGGCAGAAGAGCATGTTAGTCCCTGAAACTGGAGTTGTGGATGGTTGTGAGCCATCATGTGGGTGCTGGAAATTGAACCCAAGTCCTCTGGAAGAGCAGACAGTGCTCTTAACCACTGAGGTCTAGCCCCTATAAAGAGTTTGAGTGATGAAGTTAGATGGTGGTTTTTCAACTCTCTGAACAAAATTTCTCTATAGCAGCACAAATAAATATTCAGATAACTCCTGTCACCCATTTGGGAACACAAAGTGACCAATATTCATGTTCAAGGCTGATCTAGCCTTTATTTGGAGCCTGTGGAATCTTGAGAAATTTGTTCCCTTTTGAAACACCAGTGAATCAAAGTGTTTAGCCATCTTTTCTGATAATAATGCAGATATTCCACATGAATTTTACTCATAAAAATTCTATCTGTATTGGTAGCAGTAGCATCAGACTCATCTTACAAGTATTGTCTTAGAGATAAATGAGCTCATCTTTACTTGCTATAGATTGAATTTCTCTTTAGAATGCTAAGTACCTTCCAGTCCCTTCTCTCTGGATGGTGGTGAAGAAACAGATGCACTCCATAATGTGATGTCAGGATCTACCCTCACTACTATATTCAACACATGCTATTTTTTCAATTCAACCCAATGCATCACATGTATACATATATACAAGTTAAATATGGATGCCATACCAAGTTGCCAATTCAAGTATGTGAGCATGACTTTATCTACCTAACACAATCACCTCCGAAGGACTTAGCATGTCAGAATTGCAGGTGAGAAAGAAGACAATGGCCTTGGCTTTCCTTCCTTAAAAGACAGTTAAAGAAAGAGACAGAACAGTCATGATAACAGCTATTCTGGACTTCACCTGCATTCCTAATCCCCGTTGACGGATTAGTGTAATATTACTGAATTGTTCTTGGTTCACTTGGCTCCATTGCAGTCAGTGTGGAGCATGATGCTTTAAGAATCCAATTCAAGTTAGAGCTCTACTGCAAGTATGAAATTTTCAGTTTCAACTACAATGAAAACATGATTAATTATTGTGCTTCTCTTATGAATTCCTTACAGATGGGATGAGTGTCTTCAAGTTTTCAGTCATTATTCTCCAAGCAACAGATGTCCAATCATGGAAATGGTAGAATACCTTCCTGAGTGCATGAAAGTAAGCTCCCTAAAGCAAAAGTCTTTATGGGTATGTGCTTGGCATGTAGTGTGGTAGGAGAACTTACGCTTATAATCATGACCTCATAACAGTAGTTTCTATCTTCACAGTTTTTAATTTTCAAAGTCTATGAGGGAAAATAGCCAACAAATATTTAATGAGGACCTGCTTAGAAAAAAGAATCCTAACAATTATTGTCTATAATATGATGAAATTTGGTAAATAGAGTTTTCTTCTTCAAATAATTGAAGTTTAGGGCAGAGACACAGTGGTATTTGGAAGCTGAATGAAAGCTCTTCACATTTGCATTTGTTTCTACCATTTATCCCTAAGATGTTTTCCTAAGGGATACAGGCATCTGACTTCCTATAGAAATCAAAAGACCCAGGATGCTTTTCTCACACAGCAGGAATCACTATGTTGAACAGCAGCTACTTCTTTGTGCAGAAGCCTCTCCCATGTGGCATACTCCATTTCTTCTTTTTTGCACACTCAGTTCTAATGTTAAATGGTAGTGGTCATATATGGTCATTCTTATGGAATTGCTTTCTTTGTACTAGGAAGATACTATTCAATATATGTATCTATTCAAACATAAAGATAACAGTGTATGGCTTGATGAGAACTGCAGAACATGATTATGAGGATCTTGCACCCCAGATGAACATATAACCTAAAGGACCATATTAGCGACAGGAAGCAAATTCATGGTATTAATGTAACATGGCCTTTCCTAGGGTAGCAGTGCCATTAAAAGAAAATTCCCAATTCCTTGTTCTTCCTGGAGAAAGATCGTGAAGCAGAGGAATAGCTTGTATATTATTTTAGACATGAAATAAAGTTCTTTTTCATGTACAGTCTGCTTCCCCAATATCTCAACTGGGTTTTCTTTCTCAAAGGTTCTTTTAGACTTCTGCATGATACCTTCCACAGAGGACAAGTCCTGCCATGACTACCATGTAAGTTTATTTTATTAAGATAATCTGAAGTGTATTTCATAAAAATTCCTTGAAAATATGAAAGTGCTGATACTCTAGTTCTACAATGTATAGTAGATGATGAATATTGGCTTCATATTGCACTATTTATTTATGAGAGAATATTCTCCTTACATTCTGTTTCCCCCAAATATTTAGTTACTTCTAATGCCATTATTTAGTGTTATTTCCAGTGTTTACATTTACTTACGTATTTTATGGGAAGAGTGAATTCTAAAAATTCTCATGTCTCATGACCAGTTATCTGGGTGCTTCTCGTGCATGTATGAAGCTATCTAGGACGTCCTGTCCTTCCTGGTTCTGAGAGTACAGCATGGCAATCATTTTCTCTCAGGATTATGAATCTAGACAACCAGATTTGGGGTGACTCAAATCATTTATGTAGGCAAGGGCCTAAATCATGTAATTCTATTCTTTCCTCATTTCTGTAAAGAAATTAAAAATACCTTTGCAATATATTTGTTTTTGTAATTTTCATGTAATAACTTAATTTCCTTTTCTCCATTTAAAATTACTAATAGTTACACCAGTTGACTTTCAGCAAAAATTTAAGCTTGCATATTTAATTTATCAAGATGAAGTGACAGGGCACTAGACAGATGGCTCAGTATTTAAAGGCATTGGCTGCTCTTCAGAAGACCCAGGTTCAATTCTCAGCACCCTCATTGTGGCTCACAATTGTCCACCACTCTGGTTCCAGGTGATCCAATGCTCTCTTCTGGAATTTGTGGACATTAAGCACACATGAAGTGTTCAGACATACATGATGACAAAACATCCATAACATCTAAAATAAATAAATAAATCTCAACAAAAATTTTAAAAAGAAGTAGTTGGAGATCTTTACTAAACTAATTATTAGACTAATATTTTAAATGTATGTCTTCCACAGATTGAATATAATTTCAAATATCTTCAGTGCCCACTAGCAATGACCAAAAAATTAACACCTACCCAGGATGTGAGATATGAGCCTCTTACAGTCCTCAATGTAAGTCTAGTGTTTGTGTTAGCTGACTTGTTTCCACTCGGACTCTGAATTGCTTGGCTACAAGATTGATGGAAATGGAAAAGCTCTGGGGTGACAGTTTTATAGTGCAATGTCTATACCTGCGATGTTGCCTAAGCCTGTATTTTTTCACTTTGGCCTTTTCTAGAATTTATCTTCTCTGGGGAATAGCCTTTGTAGATTAATATGTTCATCTGGCTAGCAGGATCCTTTTAATTGGGGTCTCTGTTACTTACCAAGGTAATGTGCTCTGTGTATTATGCTAAAATCAATGTTTTTGTGAATGATAAAGGATCTGGTGGGTTCTCTTGTACCGTCCAGGTCATTAATTTCTCATTATATAGTTCTATGATAATTAAAATATAATTTTGAAATAGATACTAATAGTTATTAACAACACCCTCAAAAGTTTATAATGTACACATTGTTTTAACTGCTTGTATGTGCCCTACTGATGAAATTCCTTCTAGAAAGAAAGAATGAGGGTAAACCCTTGCCAATTTATCTATAATTTCTATTTCTGCTGCAACCCTATTTAAGATTAACAAGCTTATACCATAGCATTGGGACAGCGATTAAAGGAGACATACTAAATGAAGTAGTTGCACCTGTATAAAAATGATCTATCTATCGCTCTCTCTTTCTCTCTCCCTCCCTCCACCTCTCTCTCTCTTTTGAATTTTTTTATGGGGGGGGATGTTGAGACAGGGTTTCTCTGTGTAGTCCTCGCTATCCTGGAGCTCTCTCTGTAGACCAGGCTGGCCTTGAACTCATAGAGATCCACCTGCCTCTGCCTCCCAAGTGCTGGGGTTAAAGGCCTGTGCCACCACCACAAAGCACATTTTTACTTTTTTGTGAAAGTTTGAACTTCTCAAAATTTCTAAAATAACCAAATGTTGCACTCATAATACTATAATAACATCATAAATCAGAAAACAAAGGCTCAGTTCATCCTCAGCTGTTTAACATCATTGTGTTTTTATAACTTTTTCCTTGTTTTCAGGTCATGGTACAACATAACCGCATAGAGCTTCTCAACCACCCTGTGTGTAAGGAATACTTACTTATGAAATGGTGGGTACTAGTCTTCTGTTTAAAATGATGTTCCCTTTAACTCTACCCAAAGACTTCTAAGTAATTATATTGCAGTGATATGTTGTTGTTTTAGATATTATTATGTTTTAGAATTTGAGTAGAGCAAGCATTGAAGGCAAATTTTGTCATTAAAAATCATTATGGTTATCTTTGACACTAAGATTTGAAATATGTGGGTTTTTTTTTTTTTTTTTTTTTTTTTTTTT
>CABHPH010077609.1:0-12485 GCA_902168325.1 Peromyscus nudipes
ACACACACACACACACACACACACACACACACACACACACACACACCCCTACCTTTTAAAAAATGAATAGGGACTAGCCAAATGGCAGCTGTGGTAACCTCCTGCCAGTTGGTGACTCTCCCCTGGGCTGAGTGTGGTTTCGGGATACAAGTGTCACAGAAAAGGGAGAAGGTCATAGAGGGGATGGTGCCCTGGGCTGCGTCAAGGTTGTATATAAGCCTGGACAAAGAAACAAAAATAGGAACATTTGGTTACTGTGACCTCCGTTCAAGCAGCACTATCACTAGTGTGGACCGGGCCCTGGTCCTCTGACCCCTGAACATCTCTACCTTAGGTGGGCTGCTGTGGGATCACTGGTCTGTGACTGGTGTCCATCATTATGTATAAAGGATGCTACCACCATGGGGTGTGGGTGGGTGGGGAGAGGGTGTGGGTGGGATGAATACAGAGAGGGGGGCTCTCAGTTTCATAGTCTTGCAGGCTTCACTGACTCTGCTTGGAGTAGTAACAATAATTATTGGTTATTTTTACAAGCTCTGTAAAATAAAATTTTACTGACTTAGGCTTAAAAAACAATCTGTTTTGTACCATATTTCAAAAGCTGCCAAACTTTGGGTTTGGCTGGCTGCTCAAGAGCAGCCTGTTAGGAACAAATTCCAGGGCTGGGGGGGGGGGGGGGACGGTCACTGACTTGGAATGTTTTGCCAAACACTCCCATATTTCCAAACTTGTTGGGGGGCATTTGAACTTGAATATTATGGGGAAAGTTGATTAAACCAGTGGTCAGTAGACACGCTAAAATCTTGAGGTTTACAGCTATTTTTTAAATAGTTTGCCACATTCCAATGACTTGCCAAGTGACGGGGCCCTGCCACTGTTCTCCTTGTTATTTTCCTTCCTGTCATTTCTGCCTACTCCCCCAAAGAAACGGGCAGTGGGGAAATACACGTCTGTATTTTGATTGCAATGTTCTTTGCAGTAGGCCAGTGATTTCTCAAAGTGGACCGTACCAATCACCTACAGAATTTTCCCATCATGCTGATGCCTACTAAACCTTACCCTCAAATGAAGCAGAATATTTGGGCAAAGGAACCCAGGCATCTGCACAGTTTGAAAGCTCTGCAATTGCTTCCTATCTGCATCCAAGGTGAACCTGTGAAGTGTCATCACCTAGAAGATCATTTGGCTTGAACGTGTTCTGTGTGGCCGCGGTGTGAATTAGCTTTCTGGCTAGGGAAGGAAACAGACATAAACACTGCAGAGAAAGCATCTTTAAACAGTTGGGGAGAGGAAAGTACTTTAATACCCTTTATAGGATTTGGCTGCTTCTATGTATTATTGAATTTGCTATAGTATCTGCATAAGAGTAATACTGATAAGTTTGTAAATAACGATGACTTTTTACTGTATATGTGAGTTACTGTAAGGGGATTGCAAAAAAAAAAAAATAGAGAAACAAGCTTCTATTCCTCAGAAGAGAGAACTTACAATATTTTGAGGATGCAATAATTCTGTCACATAGAACAAGAGTATAACACTCTTTCACAGTATAGAATGGTTACCAACGTTGTTGAGAACAGGACGATATCAGAACTGGTTGGAATCATAGGAAAAGATGGCTATTGGCACTGATCCCGCTTTTCAATGTTTCTCTACTAATCTGGTGTGGTGAGAACACTGGCTGTGGGCTCCATAAATGTTGAGCGAGTCACGTGGCCATCACAATCCTCAAGTTCAGTGTCACGAGCTTTTATTTATAAAGAGAGAAACAATAGAAGTTTCCTCAGATTTGCAAGGAATGTGTAAACAAATTCATTAAAAAAAATCCCTGGAAACTTATATAAGAGCTCAATTAACTTAGTTTTTTTCCTTCTATTGCATGTTTAAAACCACATAAATAATCTAGATATCACAGTAGCCATGGGAATGTGACCCAAGAAGTAAATCATGTCTCTTCTGGCATAGATCCTTACTAAAGTCCCCATCAAAGGTGGTGATCAGATGAGAGCCAGAGGAGGCCTCCCTGAGAGTTCCACTGAGATGAAAATGGGCCGACTCCCTAGCTCTCAGTATACACGTTTTCACAGCCTCGTACTGCGTACATAAGAATGTATCACCTCCTAGCACAAAGACTGAAGTAAGAAATCTCAAGTTGGTAACTCTATTAGCCGATATGGAGGAACATGGCAGAACACCTCTGAGTTGTGATATTCTTGTTGGGAATAATAGCCCATCAGATACCACTGAGAATACAGATGTTGATCACCACCTCCTAAGAGTCGGTTGTGACCCTCAGGAACCACAGAAGGGAGCAGTAGAAGCTTGAGTAGCACCATGGCATAGAGGTGAATTCTTTGTCAGCCTTGATCCACTGTTCAATTCTGTCTAGTAATATATCTGATGTTAATTCTTACATTTGATGGTGGTTATCTTTCTCTTTATGCAAACAACTTCATTCCTATGGTACCTGTTTATTATCAGAGTTTTGTTCTATTGCTCAGTGTCTGTCCTTGAATATTTCAGCCATGCGTAAGTCAGAAACAAACCACAATTTCTCTCCCATTTCTTAGTTATGTGTAGAAATCTACTCTGGTAATGTAAATATTAAAGGAATATTGAGAAGAGGAAGCTGCAATAGGAAAAAAAGAGAAGAAAACATGGAACTCTGCTGACATTGTCTGTGTGGGAATCACCACCTTCAGTCAGTCACCCATCGCCTATCTTTTGGGCTTAGAACTAAACCAGAACCACTGAGA
Organism: Peromyscus nudipes; assembly: GCA_902168325.1. Classification (NCBI taxonomy): domain Eukaryota; kingdom Metazoa; phylum Chordata; class Mammalia; order Rodentia; family Cricetidae; genus Peromyscus; species Peromyscus nudipes. Next base: position 2,757 of record CABHPH010077609.1, read on the forward strand.
GCAATCTCTCATGGTTGCAAACATCAGACTGGCCTTCCAGAGGCCACACACCCATGTTCTGTGGTCCAGGAGGGAGGAGGAAAGCTGGCTCCATACTTCTACTCTGTATCTCCTTCCGCTCCACAGCTTGACATTTTGTCTCCAACCCTCACCAGAAAGTGTGAGGATGCTGAGGCTACAAATCCAAATTAAACAGTCACTTACCAATTTAAAACAGTAAAACACAGAGAACAACTGTTTACCAAGTGCCTTGCCAAGGTGTCTTATCTGCGTTCAAGGTGAACCTGTGACGTGTCATCACCTAGAAGATCATTTGGCTTGAACGTGTTCTGTGTGGCCACGGTGTGAATTAGCTTTCTGGCTAGGGAAGGAAACAGATATAAACACTGCAGAGAAAGCATCTTTAAACAGTTGGAGAGAGGGAAGTGTTTTAATACCCTTTATAGGATTTGGCTGCTTCTATGTATTATTGAATTTGCTATAGTATCTTCACAGAGTCCTGTGTTGGGGACATTCATCATACATTGTCCTGATGTCGGAACCCTGTAGACAGACCAGAATGTTCAGATCCAGCTCAGCCAGCTGCTAGAGAAAGTGGTAATGCTGCTGAGTTAGGAGTTTAGGCCAGTCTGAACGCAGATTTCATACCTGCTTAGAAAATAGAAATTATCCAACCATGTAAATTAACCTCATGGTTAATATAAAGTTACTTTTCCTTTAATATGATTTTTCTGAATACTTGCATTAAATCTGACTCATCTTATCACAAGATGCTCGTGTTACAATGAGTGTCTGATCCACCAACAATAGCTGCTCCCACTGGTAGATTTTAAGTGGTGGCTCATTTAAGTACTCAGAGTCAGTTGCTCCTTAGGTTTTCAGCATGGGGACATCTGGGCAAGGAACTTGACATTAGTCTGAAGCATCAGGAAGGAAGTGCAGGAAGCTCAGGAAATGCCTTGCTCCACAGTCTCAGCTCTTCTTGGGGTCAGTCCAGGCCACATGCATCTCTCAGCATTGCTTCTGTCCAGCTGACTTCTGAGCCCGAAGGAAATGGAAGGCAGGGAAAGGGGAGGTAGTTTTGAACCTCCTGACTCCCAACACACACACACACACACACACACACACACACACACACGTTCTTCACCTGAATATTGTCTTCCAATCCAGCTATCTAAATTTAATTACAATTTGGAGAGGAATCGGCCAGCACATGTGTCCACATTTCTTGTTGGATATCAAATGTTAATCACGGTAGTACACAAATATTTATCCTAAAAGAACAAGGCCTATTGAAATTTTTACTCTCCTAAAATAAACTATAAAATTAGAGAGCCAGCAGGATGATACTGAGACTAAGCTAAGGTGTTTGTCACCAAGTCTGACCACCTGAGTTTGATTCTTGGAACACACATGCTTGAAGGAAACACACACACACACACACACACACACACACACAAAGTAAATAAATGTTAAATCATTAGAGATGAACCCAACTCAACAATACGAAGCCCGTAGCAAATGTTTTTCTTCTGCCTTCCTATACTTGCTAGATTTAGGGCCAGTATTGGAGAAACAGTGAATAAGACATATAATTCTTTAAAAAATCATTTGTTTATCTGAAATTAAAATGTGCCTGGATAGATTTTTTTACCCAGGTAGCACCCCTACACGCACTTATCCATCTCCCAATTCAGTTAGTCACTATTGGCATGGGCAGGAGAGACTTTTGCTGAGGAGAATGTTAGAAGAAATTCTGGTGAGTGTATTCCTGAATTACACTTGGCTCTAGTTTCAGAGGCTTTGCTGAAAGAAAAGAGAAGAGATGCTCTCCCCCCATGGTTGAAAAACAAAGCTAAGCCTTAATAATAGCTTTGAATGTAAATGACTGCCTAGTTAGCAATCACTGATTCTTAAAATAGTGTTACTCAAAGGACATCCCAGCCCTTAGGAGACAGAGTCAGGCAGATCTGTGTGAGTTTACATAGTAAGTTCCAGGCCAATCAGAGAGACATACAGATACATAATAAGACCTTGTCTTAAAAAAAATAAAATAAAATAAAAGAAACTCCAAGGAGGTGCTTAACTGTAATACCTATCTGCTAGCATTAGTTGTGTTTATGGTATTACTTAATAATATGGAACTTTCTTCCATAATGGAATTAGTAACTCCAAGTAGATCATGATCTTGACAAATTGAGGATGCTTAATTGAAACTATATAGTTAACTATCACTAAATCCCCCCAGAACTTCTTAAGTTGGAGAACAACATCTAGGGAGATAAAGGCTAAGGGTGAAGGCTCTGGAGCAAGAGTATCTGGGTTTGATGCCTCTCATATTATTTGGTGGCTAACCTCAGTTTCTTCATCTAGATTTTAACGCCATTGATTTCTGTGTTAATACTGTTCCTGCTGTTGTTAATTTCCAAGGTTAGTGAAACTAGTTAAGAGCCTGGTCCAGAATAAATGCTCAAAGTACTTTACCTGAAGGTCTAAAATCTCCCAAGACCTCAATACATCTCCTTGAAGGCTGAGCACATCTGTCAGCTCTCAAAGGAAACTATTGTGTCAGCAGAAATTAAGCTCATATCTGTTTCCAATTGAAGACAATTTTTTGAAAGGATGATAATTAAAAATATATTATAGTCTATTATGTCTAGCTTTGCTCCACCCATGAAGTCCATGTATATTTTGTTAACCCAAAGGAATCATTCCAAGCCATGGCACACAGTTTTTGTGTCGCCTTCTTGTGACTAGGTAGATTCTCCAGAAACTTTCCTTATTCTGGAGGAAGGAGGATGGTGTGGTAGTTTGAATGTAATTGGCCCCCATAATCTCATAGGGAGTGGCACTACTAGGAGGCGTGGCCTCATTGGAGTAGGTGTGGCCTTGTTGGAGGAACTATGTCACTTTGGGTGTGGGCTTTGAGGTCTCTTATATGCCCAACCCATGCTCAGTGCCTCAGTCCACTTCCTGTTGCCTTCTGATCAAAATGTAGCCAGCACCATGTCTGCCTGCACACCACCATGCTCCCCACCATGATGATAATGAACGGAACCTCTGAAACTGTAAGCCGCCACCTCAATGAAATGTTTTTCTTTTTAAGAGTTGCCACGGTCATGGTGTCTCTTCTCAGCAACAGAAATCCTAACTAAGACAGGTGGTGACTGTTAAACTGACTGCTTGTTACTCAGTTAAGAGTTCACTCGTGGGAAGGAGTGTCAACAAGACTCATCAGCAGCCATCATGACCATTGCTCTGTTAGAGACTAACATCCTGTAGACCAACTAAGGACCAAATGGCCACATCCCGAGGGCAGAGCAACTCTCTAAGCTCATTTCTCTAAGCTCATTTCATTCATCTCTCTAAAGCTCAGTTCAACTCTCTAAGCTCTTTCAAGTTTCCTCCCAGAGTTCCTCAGGTGTTTTTGCTCAGGGCATATAGCAAAGTTCTTTTCCATCAAGTTTCTGGAAAACAGTGTGCTCCTTCTCTCCAAGTTATTTCAGTTGTGCTCAGAATCAAATAGGGGGAAAATCATGTAAACGTTTGCATTATGGCCAGTTATAGCAGGTGGAGGTTTTCTTTGCAGTGACATTTTCAAGTGGTATCATCCAACAGCTGGGTTCCTTCGCTTTGATGGAATTGGCGTCCTAATAGAAAGAAAGATAGAAGCACCCAGGGGCGATAAACTTGCGTCAATGTGGGCTCAGTGTAGAGCTATATAAAACCTCTCATGGTTGATGGATTTGAAAGCTTCGGTGCTATGCACTAAGAAATCATATCTGAGGAATTTTATTCTGCTAAACATTTAGTCTAGTTTAAACCTACTAAGATCTTAATCTTTCCAGAGCTCATCCCAGTTTTGGCTTCCATAATTTTCATACAAGCCACTGGGAGTTTAGCACACCAAAATGGCTGAACACAAGGAAGGAGTGGGGGAGAAAGTACCCTAGGCTTGGTTTCAGGAAAGTCAGGTCCAAACATTAATTTTTGCTACTACTTTGGCCCTCATTAAACCACTGCCAGCCTCTAAAGAGTAACATCACCTGGAAATGTAGGGAAGATTTAATTTTAAAAATTCTTTATATAAGTATCTGGTGTGCATGATATATGCTCAATAAATCCTAAATCTGTTGCCATAGAGACAGACGGTCATAGTTTTGCAAGGACTCCTTGTCTAAGGAGAGGTAAAATGTATATTACTGCTGGTGGCCCACAACTTTAATCCAAGCACTCATGAGGCAGAGGCAGGACCTCTGAGTTCAAGGCCAGCCTGCTCTACAGAGTGAGTTCCAGGATAGCCAGGGCAACACAGAGAAAAAAATCCGTCTTGAAAAAAAAAATGAGTATTATTTCTAAAAGTCTACAACTTGGCCAAAGAGAGATTGTTATCCTCCTCCCAGAGAAACTAAATGGTTTTGGAATGACAAAGAACTGTATAAATTTGATGATTTATATAACCGTGTTTGACCAGCACTTAAGATGAACAATAACTTATGATAAGAAAAAGAACATTTATAGTGGCTTACTGAGTTAAAAATAAAAAGCATAGTTCTCTAAATATATTCCACTGAGATGTGAGTAGTATGGAACCGACATTGTGAAATGGATTGCACTTCACCAGGCCTTTTTCCTAACATAGATCCATACTTATTTGCTCCAATAGGTTTTAATATTTGGGGTTTTTTTTGGGGGGGGTGTGTATGTGCTCATGCGAGCACAGGCATGCACACATGCGTGCGTCATGCACACGATAAAACAATTTTGACATTTTACTCAGACTCATTACAAGAAGATCAAGAACAGGATTTCCTTCTGCTGTCCAAGAATGTTACAGAATTTCTGGGAAGTACACTTAGGCATAGCTTAACTGGCAGCCACTGTGCCATAATTTCCTGCAAGAACCAAGCCAGTGAGGCGTGTGAGTGGCTCTGTTTCTGTTTTCATCATTCACTGTACACAATGCTCTTTAAGAACATTTTTCTTTGACTCTTTTCTATAGGGAGAGATAGAGAACAATGAAATGCTTAGATCCTGACAGAAGTGTGAGAACAAGAGGTTGGTGCCCACCCTCCCCATTTTGGTCCTAATAGCCTCTCATAAACCAATTCAGTCTTTACCATCTTTACGAAGCATCCAATACTAATACATACATTAGAGGGGTTTCCAATCTCTTAAGAGTTTAAATATTTTGATGCTGTAAATTTTTATAGTATTCCATTTTGTGAGTATCCAAGAGCCAGACACCTATCCCAAGATCAACAACAGACTCAAGCTGTTAGTTACCGCCAAAGACCCTAGAATGTGGCTTCACACAGCAAGGGGCTATTTCACTGGTTTTTCTCATTCCAGTGTGGGTTGGATGACTTCACTCTCTGTTTGCTGTGCCATTGCAAACATACACCCAAGGTCACAGGCAAGGGGAAGAGGAAGGTGAAAAGACTTCTAAGTGCTTCAGTCCAAGCTGGAGAATATGCAATCTAAACTGTTCATCATCCACTGAGGCGAAGCAGCCGGCTTAGCCCCACCTAACTGCAAGGAAGGCTGGGAAATATGGGGGAACACATAGTGTTAAGGGATAGTTGCTGAGCACTGAGAGACAGGAAAATGTCGAAGGTGTTTATCTATTATATTAATGATGGGATCTAAATAACAATGAAATTAAGAGTAAAACTATATAATCTTATCATTATCTGAGTTTTCATTGACTTGGTTTTGTTGAAACCATACAATGGTAGAATGTCTGATGCCTTCTTTTTTTTTTCCAATTTTAATGTTGTCTGTTGTGTTTAAAACTCTCTACTCCTTAGTGAGAGGATGAAACTGGTCTAACTGTATAATCCTTAGCATTTATGTCAGTAAATTGACATGTTGTACATCCCTTTGTATTAATAATGCCACTGTATATATAGTGTGTACATACTATTCGAACTAAACGGAAATAATTACATATCCTGTCAGCAACTAGCCCTGCTTTATACATTTAACACATGTTGGCTGATAATGACAAGTTTATATACAATAGCAAATATTCAGGCTTCGAGTCAGTTAACTCGAGTAATTCGAAATAGCATGAAAAGAAAGTATGACTGCCTGTAGTTTGCAGACTGCCTAGGGATTTTAGTTTGGATCAGTGTTTTTCATAATATATCCAATGAACTAAACTTGAAACTCTGCTCTCATTTCACAAACTTGTATTCATCAAAATGTCCCCAATCAGACAGGTCCCCATGCACCATTCTACATAAAAATGGTCCTACTGGAAGAGAATCACTTCTCTTCTAGTTCATGTATCTACTGGTGAACTGGGTCACTCATAATTGATAAGTGGAAAATGATGTCACTGGAATACATTGTTACTAGTGTGAAGGACAATGACTGATGGGCACAAGCATAGACTAACCCAGTGTTGTGTACAATGCCCACTTTTCTTGTGTTATTCTTGACTTGTGTATGATTTATTGGAAGAGCTCATTACATGGTTGGCTCCACACTTAGTTCATTTTGCCTCTGTCCCCCATAACTCTGCAGCCTCAATATGTGCTTATCTCTCTCCTACACTTAGTATAGAGTCTATTTGATCAAGACTTAACATGCCTTTAAAATAAGACTAGTCTTTCTATTGGGACTGTTATTTGGCTCTATTTGTACCCTGGCTGTGAAGTTATACAGTTGAGTTGGATGTCTTGGATCTACTTTTATCATAAACTCTTGTTATTTTTAAATGTGGCTTTTTAGAAAAGTAAGATTGCTGTTAGGGACAAGTTTGTCACACTGTAGTAGGAATGCCTGTGTTCTCAAAACTTAAACTGCTTGAACTTTGTAGACTAGAAGACCAGCAGCGATAAGGCTGACACAGGGCCTAACTTGAGCAGTTACCATGTGGATACAGTTCTCTTTTCATCCTCTATATTTTAGACAAAGCATCCTTGTTTGTCGGAATCCTCAAATGCTGTTCACATGTAGCGTCTCATCAAAGACTCCTGCCAACAGTACAAGAATCATTATTAGTGTTTCTATTTAAGAGGTTTGGAAATCAAGGCTCAGTGGATAAACATTTCCTAAGGTATATTGGTGACACATTCCTGGCTGTAACTACTTATTCTCTGTTCAAGTGAACAATTTGAGAAGCTCCTTATTGAAGCTGCTTGAATACAGAGATCAATAAAATGAAACTAAGATCTCTTCTAGCCAGCTCCCTTTTTTCTCCCTCACATTGATGGAGAGCCCCCTTTCAGCCTGGAGACAAGCAGAGCTCATCTCAAACACAGAGCTCCAGCCTTGGTAACTTGCTAGAACAGGCAGCAGCAGAATGTCCTGACAGCTTCTCACTGGGCCAGGAGAAGGCTAAGTAACCTAGCCTGATGTTGGCTGGAGTTTGTCACTAGTCTCCGCTTCCTCTCTACTCCTCATTTTGGTCTCTATCTTCCAACACGGTCTTGCCCAGCAGGAACATGGCTGAACAGTAGCAGGCCTAGAACTGCCGATCTTTCTGTCTTGTATGAGCCGCGTTTACATTCCAGGATGCAATGTGAAGAGGGCTCATTACTGTTCCCCAAGTTTCTTGGTGTAGGAGAGTGGGCAAAGAATAAGGGCAAGGAAACACTGTTCTGTTCTTGGGTGATCAATAATCTAGCCATGCACATTATACACATTAGCACAAATGGCTTAGCTCTTTTGTGTTTCCCACCACTTGAAGCGACTGACTAATTAGGTAGTTTAAATAAGGACTTCTCGGAGCACCTTCATGGACACACTTGAGTTAGTTTAACAGGTGCTTATAGACAGATTCTGAAGAGCCAGGTTCACCAAGCTCAGTGATAAGTAAGGTCTCTCTCAATGAGGCCTGAATATCCTGAAATTTTTTCAAAGCGTAGGCAAGTTTTGGAGGTGGATAAAGAAAGTACCAAGATGGGACACCAGGTCTGGATGCATTATTTAGACATTCTACTAGAGGGTGATTAAAAAGGAAACCTATAGCTAAAACCACAGAGATATTTAAGATGCAGAGCCAGTCATAAAGAAGATAACTATATTTGAGACTGATTCAGTTTTTCATTGATATTTGAGAAGACAAGCACTTTCAAATGTCCCATGAAAGTTTGTGTAATACTCATCTTACAATCGTGCTGTGCCATGACTTGAGTATAGACACTTATATCTTAGTTCTTTAACAGAACACACTTAGAATGTAGAGTACTGCTTTCTGACATGCCAGCCTTTTGCTGCCTTAGAGTATAGAGGCTGCTGACCCTTGAGGCATCTGGTTGTTTGAGTTTTGATCCCATGATCTTGATGAAGGCAAATCCCACAAACAATAAAATGTTTCTTTCCTTGGTCAGCATTTAGCCTGTGGTTGGGATGTCAGCTATCCCAGCAGAGACAGAAAGAATGGTGAAAAAAAGGCTGATGGAGAGAGGTCATTGGAAACTAAGAAAACACAAAAAGAAAATGGAAAGGCGCCTTTAGAATTATTACCTTTCAATTTTTCCCTACCTGCCCACAAAGTAGACAAAGTTGTTTCTAAGTGTGTGGTAGTACAAAAGAGGAAATTCCTCATATTATCACAGTTGCTGACTTATTTCATGAGCACAAAAAGTATCACTAGCATGTTCTGTCAGGAGATGGTTGGCATATCAGATATGTCTAGAACTGTAGCTTAAATAAAATGCACCTTGACTTAAGAGTGCTACGTGTCTTCTGTTCTCATACTTAATGATCTGTGCACTAACTGCTTTGAGCCTTGACTGGGCTTAGTTTCATGGGTTAAAAAGAAATAGTGAGTAAACATGTATATGGTAATCATTAAGCCACATGATTATTCAACATATAACAAAAGAATTAAATGTAGAAAATGTGTTTGAATATGTACACAAATCATTCAAATTTTAATTTCCATCTGTACCTCTGTTTGCTTTCTTTGTCTGCCATTAATAAAATAACTAGGAAGGTCACTCCCTCTTAAGGGGCTAATGAGTAACCAAGTACAACATACTGTATTTTTTCCCATTGTAAGGGGCAGGAAGTCTAAGTTACAGAATACTCAATTACAAAGTTTTGTATTAGCCACCAAAGAGAAAGAATTCTATGCTCATACTACTTCAGGGGTAAAAAGTATAAAAGATTCTTGAAAAGAGAGCACAGAGGATACAAAGACCTGGATATTATTTGTCACAGCTGCATGTGAATTTATATTACCTCAAATCAAAATAAATTTAATTTTAAATACAACATATTTTACATACTTTGGGGGGCTAACTGAGTATTTCTTTTCTATGGTAGAATATTCATAAAATTTATCATTTAAACAGTGACAACTCAGTAGCTTTGTTTAACATTTTGCCCTTTCGTGAAACACTTCATTACCCTTAACAGAAACCTCAAACCCCTTAAGCAATCACCCCCATTTCCCCTTCTCTTTATCACCTGGTACCCACAAAGCAGCTTCCTGTTCCTATGAACATACTGATATCTTGTAAAAGTAGAGTTGCACGTATTGTATTGACTTTTGCTTCTAGCTTCTGTCTAGAACTGTAGCTTAAATAAAATGCACCTTGTATCATCAAGGTTCATCCATTTTGTAGTATGTATCAGGACTTCACTCTTTTGTATACCTGAATAACATTCTGATATCTCTCTTTAAAAGGGAGCAATCACATTTTATTAACTATTCATCAGCAGATAGGCATTTGTATTTCTCCACTTGTTGGCTACTGGGGAAAGTGCTGT
>CABHPH010077610.1:0-35352 GCA_902168325.1 Peromyscus nudipes
CCCCCCACGACCCGGAACACGCTCGCCACAGCCCCCCATGACCCGGAATACTCACCACAGTCCCGCATGACCTGGTATGTCTTAGACTTGATCTCCTGGTTCTTGGCCAAGTTCCCTCGGGCCCCCTTCAGGTCTTCTTCCTTCACAGGGGGACGCTTCTTCTTGATGGGGGCTTCAGAGGTGCCAACCTTGGAAAGCCCAGAGCCTTACAATTTGAGGCCTTGAGATGAACCCCTCCAACTCTGGCAGGGGTTCACCTTTTGCAGATCATTGAACTCGGTCAATTCAAAGCCCACTCCTTTCCCAGCCTCTGCAGGTCCCCCTGCCCTCTTGGTCTGACTTGGACATCTGAGCTTGGCCCACAGAGAGCTCCTGGGGGTGATGGCCACTGCATCCCCATGCTGGCCTGTTGGCCTGGCCAAATTCAGGACTGGGCACAAGGGGCAGAGGGGGAAGGATGGGCTTCAAGACTGAGCAGCCCTAGGGAATCTGGTGAGTTCTAAGACCTGTTCACTGGGTAGCAAAGAGTCCAATAAGGACTGTCCCGCTTTCCCCAAACCAAAAACACTGTTTTTTTTTTTTTCTTTTTCCGGAGCTGAGGACCGAACCCAGGGCCTTGCGCTTGCTAGGCAAGCGCTCTACCACTGAGCTAAATCCCCAACCCGATATTTTTTATTATTGTGTTTGGAAAGGAGATGGGGTAGACAGCCATGGAGCAAGCAGCAAGGACAACCTTGCTGTTCTGTCTGTCCCAGTAGAGCTGAAAAAGCCAAACTCTGCTTACCCTTCCCCTCAACCCCCGGTGCCTGTGAGGTTGAAGCCTTAGTCCTTCTTAAGCCCTGCAGGCAGGTGCAGGGCTTCCCTCACTCAGCCTGGGCTGGGCTCCCAGGGAAACATGGGCCTGCCCAGAGACACACCCTGCCAGGGAGACAGAAGGACACAGCACTGTGACCTATAGGTACAGCCACCCTCCCTTACCCTTCCTCCAGATTACAAATGTTTATAACCGGACACGCTAAGCTATCAAAATCAGATCCCTCACACACACACAAAAGCACACACAGTTCTATGTAAGTATTCCCCCAACACCTCACAACAAGTTGTGGTACAACCAAGGCCATTCACCAGAGCCTGGTGGGACCCAGGGTGTCCTCTCTGACAGGGCTGCAGAGCCCCGTTAGGCTTGGCTTTTCGTTCAAAGCAGACACCACCAATTAGTGTCCAGACTTGCTCCTTCCCAGCTCCCTTGGCACCAGCTGGCCCCCACTGGGCCTTCTTACCTCGGACATGGTAGATGCCAAGCAAGTTCTCTGTAGGTAACTCTCTGGCAGGCAGTAGCCACAGGAAGAGATCTGTGTGAGGTCCAACCCTCAGGAACTTATATAACCTGCTTGTCTGTCCTGGGCAGTCACTCCCCTCCTCTGGAAGCTCCCAGATGATTCAGATCCACGCAGCCACTAGCTGGTGTTTATTCTTGGAAATGATGGGCAGCAGCCCTGGTGAAAGTAGACAGCTGGGGGTACCCCATGCTTTTGGGAACAGCTGCTCACTTGCAGGTGGGAGGCACTGGCACTGTGTCCACACACTGTGTTTATGAACGAGAACCCTGGGATGTATGTGACGGTCTGGGCAGGCTGACTATAAGAACCCATCCCAGCGCAGGGGTGGGAGGGGAAATCTCTGAGGAAAGGGAGGGCCCTGAACCAGGGTGGATGCTCTGAGCTTGTTTGTCTTTCTCTTCTACCCCTGGATTCCAGCGGAAATACATTTTCCATCTCGGCACACTGGTAGGGCAGAAACTTCCTGTCTGTTGCTTGGAGGCATTTTCTCACAGTAAGTAGCCATCTCTGGTTCACAGTGGAGACTCGGAGGCTGAGGAGATCCTGGGGAGCTGCTATGTCACAGTTTTGCTGATGCCCTGGTCCTCCACCCAGCCCTGAGACACTTAGTAAAGGGGCAAAGCAAGGCAGGGTATGGGCCCAGGAAGGACCAGGAGACCATGCTTGCTGGTGAAGGTCTAGAGAGGGCTTCTGCCTAAGACGGGAACTGGGCAGCTGACTGCTACCTTAGGGGAGAGGCGCAAAGTCCACTTCAGCTGTTAAGCTGTGAGGAAGAGGGCAAGGCTCTCTTTTAAAGTCCTTCAGCATTCCTAATGGCCTCATCTTTGCAGAGAAAGATCCCTTGGCACACGCAGGGACCCTAAGCCTGAGGGGGGCAGTGGTAGATGTGGGTCAGAGGTCGGTCTCTGTTAGACCTATCTCAGTTCCCTCCAGTCTACAATGGACATTATTCTTACCCCTGAAAGCTCCAGGCAGATGAAATCCAACCAGGCACTACCATACAATGATCCTAAACGTCACTCCATGGCTGTCCTACCACAAACTCCACCCTAGCCTCAGCCTGGGCTCTGGTTCCCGGCAGGTCAACACAGGCGGGCGCTACCAGGTCTAGGTTGGGATAAGTGTTGCCCTGGGCAATGCCCGTGACTCCAGAGAGAGGCGAGGCCATGCCTCGTGAAGAGTGCCCACACCTAGCTCTGTCTAGTCCTGGCCTCAAGGACAAGGATGTGGGATGTTTGCTTCTCTCTCCGGACCAAACACAGCACATTCCCCAGGAGGTAAACTGGCTTAGACTCCCATCAGCAAGGAAGAAGGCAAGATTGTTTGGTTTCTTTCCTTGCAGATTTGACCCCACAGCTGCCACGATGTATCAGAAGGTTTATCAGCCCAGTGAGCTAGTTCAGTTCCAGAGGACGCACAACCAACAACCACAAAAACGATGGTTTCCTTCTCCCTTCTTCTTCTTTTTTAAATGTAATAAGATGTGGAACTTTATTGTAAACCAGCTTACATTTTGTACACCATCTTCCCTTTCATCTAAAAAATGTGTTTCTGTGACTCACAACACCACTGATTAAACACCTCGCTGGAGAGACAGCTGAAGTGGGCACGGTGTCCTTCACACAGGTCTGATTTCTAATAAATCCTATGGAAAGAAATATTAAAAACCAAAGCAGGCAACCCACCCACCCACCTACCCACTCACTCACTCAGAACTCAGGGTGTTCAAAGCAAGGCTGACCACAGGTCCCTCACTGCAAACAAGTCTCTCACTGGAAGCTGAGTGATGCTTCATTTAAGACAGTGGTTCTCAACCTGGGAGTCATGAACCATTGCGGGGGGAGGGTCACCTTTTTACAGGGGTCACCAAAGACCACCCCAAACCACAGATATTTACATTACAATTCATGAACAGTAGAAAAATTAGTTATAAAATAGCAACAAAATTAATTCTATGGTGAGGGGGGTCACCACAACATGAGCAACTGTTCAAGGGTCACAGCATTAGGAGGGTTGAGAACCACTGATCTAAGCCAGCTCACATCCTACAAGGTGGCAGGAGGGACAGTCTGGGCCCACTCCTTCCAGGGTCCTGGGGCACCTTTCAGATGTGGACCCTGGGCCCGCACTGCCAAAGGGAAGTTACAACTTGGATTTGAGCTTTTTTGTTTTCCCTGAGGAAAGAGGCACAAGAAACGATGTGAGCTTGTATCTCCTTGTTGCCAGGGAGTTCACAATTTAAAGTTTGAGGCAGGAGGCTACCAACATGCTCCAGGGCTGAGGGGCCACAGACTCTTACCTCACACATCTTCAGGTACACAGATTGAGAAGACACCGCCACACAGGCTCTCCCCATTCACCCTTGCCTTTATCAAAGTCTCACCCACAGCCAAAGGAAATTAAAAAACAATAGCCACCATCTCTTGGAGTTAGGTGTCAGCTCTCTCATCGGTTTATTTCTGTTAGTTACAAAAATTCATTCATTGCCTTGGCTTGCAAGCTTCCACCAAGAGCAGCTTGGCCAAGACACCGATTTGGACAAATCAGATTGACAGCACACCATAGCTAAGTCAGCATTCCACTTCTTCTTCTTCTTTTTTCCCTAGCGTGGTGATGTCTTGCCATCAGCCAATAAAAGGTCCCACCTCATAAGGCACCTTGGAACAAGTGATGGGTACACTCATCCCAGGGAGGGAGGACAGCTCAGGAAGACATCCTGATCGGAGCCCTCTACATCCACTCTAGTGGGGCAGTGCACCACGGTAACAGGAAGGCCTTAGCGACCACCGGAGGCTCTGCTCTCCTGAGGGATGCAGAATGGTGTGAGTGTCTGTGCTTCTGCAGCATGTGTGCACGCACACATCCACACAGGAAAGGGGGAAGGGCAACCACCCCGAGCCTGCACACAGGCTCCAATATCAGATACCCACTGGACCTCCTTTCCCGCTGAGCCAGCTCCACAGCTGCAGCTCGGACACTAGAGCCCTTAGTGAGACTCGGATGCACAAAGAACCTACCCTCACTTCCTCTGCCCCTCGGGCCCTGTGCTTGGGTGCTGGGAGGACCTTACAGATCACCTCTGGGAGGCCTGTGCAACTGGAGTCTCCATCCTTGACAGTGGTTCCCCCACCTCTGTGGCTGGTTTGGAAACTCTAGGCGCTCAAGTCTGAAATGAGGTTCCAACCCTGAGCTCCAGAAGGATGGTCATCTCTAGCACAGTGAAACAGGAGGGGATGTGAGGATGACATCAGCAATGCCACTAGGAGCTGACCATCTCCCTCAGGAGTTCCAGCTGTACTCTTCCCACAACACTTAGTGCATCCTCACTAGAGAGGGGGAAGGGAATGACCAGGGTTGTAGGATGGGATGGAAATAGGAAACAGGAACAATGCAGGGCCTGACCAATCCATTTCACAGGTCACTGGCCTCTGCCTCACCCAGCTGTGAAGCGTCCAACAGCAATCTCTCTTCTCAGTGGTGCTTGCACGAGAAGATGAGCCGAGAGAGACACCCCAGAGTACACCCCCTGTCTAGGACAAGTAAGACTTCAAGTGGCAGAGGACAGCCCCAGGTACTCTGGATAAAGGCTGGGTTCACATGCCACAAGCAGACTTAGATCCTGGATACTTAAGCAAAACACGTTCTTACGTAGGTTTAGAAGAAGGATCTGAGGAGAGTCGGCTCCTCTGTGCTCGCCTCACCTAAGGCCTCAGCCACACCATGAAGTAGTGGGGTGTCCTTGTGCTCCTTACCACTGTGCCTGTGTGCTGGACGACAAGCCGTCAGACACTCTTCTACAGCAGAGAGTGCCAGGTCAGCCTGTACCACCAGGTAAACTGTGGCCAGGCTGAGAAGTGGGCGTAACCACCAAGAAGGAGCCATAGTCTAGAAATACCTCATACTAGCTACACAGTAAGACAGCTCTCACTGGAAGCTGCTCTGCCCCTGCCGCTTCACAACTTTGGAGGGCATGACAACAGGCTTCTCTGGCCAGGCAGCTGAGCAAACAAGCAGGTGACAGCTGGTGACAGGCACCAAGGCAAAGGTTGGCTCTTCGAGCTGCTGTACTGGGAGCAGAGGCTGGGACCATGCTCTCATTTGAGATTTGGAGGCCCTGAGGCAGGAAACCAACAGGAGGAGCCTGGTGGTCTTGAGTCCTCCGGACACAAATGTCTAACTCTTGAGCTCCTTCCTCAGTCAGGTTTAACCAAAGCCTCTGACACGCCAGCTTGTATGCCCTGGCTCTGCTCCCACACGGTGGAGTCTACAGATCCATTCAGAACAGCTGCCTCCTGCCCAGGTCTGACCTTAGCACACTGTGGATTTCTGACCACAGATAAAGGCTATCTACCCTTCCCATCAGGATCCTTCTCCTCCTCATCAGGTGTTACCTAACAATATTCCCAGCTAAAAAACTCCTGACTTCTACCCACCTCCCATCAGCTCATACCCCATGAAAGGCAAACAAATCCATTTCTTTGGGGATTAAAAAGAGTTTTAAATACAGTAGTATGAAAATATAACTTAAAAAATATAAAAGTCAAATAGCATACGGAAGACTTAAAAATCTGTTTGCCCATTAGACCATAGATACTTTGTAGGAAATAAACACATACTCAAAAAACAGTAACACTGTCACAGCTCATAAAACTGGCTTTAGAAATAAAGAATTACAAAAGCCATTTTGAGTAAGAAAGCATTCCTGTTCCAACTTGGGTCAACCCGTGGCTGTTAACCCCAAGCACGTCACATGTCCACACGGCCCCAGCCTCAGCACGAGGACCCGCAACAGTCTATGTGTGCTCTGTTTTCTTCCATCACGCCTGCTGGCCAGACACAGGACAGGGTCTCACGACACCCCAAGGGACGACGACGACGAACACAGCTCTTGGCTTGCATATTTGGTCAGTGTTTGTAGTGCAACTGAGCGGGACCTCCAGCTGCCCACAGCCCCCGGGCACGGTCCTCTTCCCTCTCTTCAGTCACAGTAGTCTGGGGCGGGCTGGCGGAGAGCGGGCAGAGACAGCAAGAGGAGTGGAGGTAGAAGAGGAGGGTAGAGAGGGGAGGGGAGGGACGCTGCTGCAGGGCTGGGCCCTAGGACTGTCACTGGCAGCGTGGGAGTGTGTCATACAGGCAGCCCAAAGCGGTGCTTCTTCTTCTTCACAGGTTTGAGGGGGGTCAGTCTGCGGAGGTCCTCCTCGGTATCAGACTCCTCCATTTCGTCATCAGCTGAGATCAGGATCTGAGGCGGTGAAGAGGCAAGGCCTAAGACGCCAGTGCAGGGCTTCTGTGCCTATCTTTCTGGGAGGCCTCGAGGCTCCCACATGCTTAGAATGGGTTGTGGGGAAGGCCTCCTTCCACAGTGAGATGTGTTGGCATTGAAGTCACCACCCCTCATCTGCCAATGTACCAATG
Organism: Peromyscus nudipes; assembly: GCA_902168325.1. Lineage (NCBI taxonomy): Eukaryota > Metazoa > Chordata > Mammalia > Rodentia > Cricetidae > Peromyscus > Peromyscus nudipes. Next base: position 6,756 of record CABHPH010077610.1, read on the forward strand.
CTCCCCTCCCCATGCCTTCATCCACTTCTAGCCAGACCCAAATCCTATCATCAAAGCCAATGGAGTGCATGGAATCTCAGGGTCCTGCATCTGCCAAAAGGGAATGAAATCATCCCAGGGACCATATAAGGCATGCAGTTCCAAAAGGGCCGCCTGAGCCAACTGTCCCTTCTCAAGATGAAGAGGGAAACTTGCTTTAGGCATCCAGGCAGCTGAGACACTGAGGACAAATCTGCTCATTCCCTGCCATAGCTGCTGGCCTCACACCTGAGAACCATGGAAGATCAGAACAGCCCTCGCGAAGGTTTAAGGGCAGGGGGGATGAGAACTTCCACTCCAGGGGTGGGGCAAACAGCCTTCCTGTGGACTGAATCACTTGATGGCTCCCTGCTTTGGCCAATGTGTACTTCACTTTATCGTCAGAGGGCAAACCGTGTGGTTGTGACTGCCTATGAGCCGCACTATTTATCACTAAGCAAATGTCTGCCAGGTCTTAGGATGGGATAAGCCCTGTAACCAGATTCTATGAACACAAACTTGGAGATGTGGGCTTGCCCTCTAGTCTATTCACTTTCTGAAACTCCCTCCAGACTGCCCAGGGATCTCCAGGGGTTGCTTAGTTACAGGATGCACCGCAAGTGTGATGATGACTATCTGTGCATTTTCTCTTCCTCATCCTCAAGTCTCAGGGGGGCAGAAATCCCAGCCTTTTTCTTTCTTTCTTTCTTTCTTTTTAGGAGACAGGATCTCACTATAAAGCCCTGGCTGGCTTGGAACTTGCTATGTTTACCAGGCTGGTCTCAAACTCACAGAGATCTGAGTGTGTTTACGTCCAAGTGCAGGATTAAGGCCATGTACCACCAAGCCTGGCTAACCTCAGCCACTTCTGTGGCTCCCATCGGCAGCAGTGCTCGGCACTACGGGGTTTCCTTAGGTCGACCCAGCTTCGACTTGCTCAGGCACAAAGGTGCGATGCCCACTGCTGAGCAGCTGGAACAGCCACTCCTGCCCCAGGCTTCGCCCATGCGTGCTGCCCCCTTACACCAGGCCCTTGAATTTAGACCCCAGCAGATAAAGGGAGGTGAGGTGACCTCTGTGAGATGTAGCTGGTCCTATATTTTGGAAGCTTGCAGCTAACACTTCCTCTGCTTGTTGGTGAAGGACAGGGCTCTAGGTACCTCCATGCTTCCCTAGAATAAGGTGCATTTCGCCTTACCTGGCTGTCTCCACTGCTAGTCCACAGGGACTATGTATGGCAAGTCACCCTGACTACATACGGCATCTTTTTGATCTGGGAAGGTACAGGTGGCAGCACTGGGCTCTGAGGGACCTGGGCTACTCTTCAGCTCAGCTTTTTCCTCCCCTCCGACTAGTACTATGACTCAGCATGCAAAGGTGGGATGTAAGCATGAGACCTGAGACCCCCGGAGCCAAAGGTCTGATGGCTAGGCCCTTGGGGAGAGTCAAGGAGGCTCCTACCTCAGACTCTGACTCTTCATGGGATGCCGCCCTCCGGTATCGAACCTTGCTCCCATTCCTTGAGTCCTGGTTGGCTCCTCTTTCTTCTAGCTTAGCTTTCGTCTTCCCCTTCCTCATGAGGAAATTGTCTACTACCCAGAACATGAAAGCCTGTGGGAAGGAAGAGTGCAGGTTACGCTGGGTAAGCCAGAACAGAGCAAAGCAGAGGGATGCTAGCCACCCTCTATAGCGGTAAGAAGGGAGAACCTCACTCAGCCCTGACTGCCTCCCAGAACATTCAAGAGGAATTACCTCTCTATTTCCCTTGCTGTGCTTTTATTATCAGAGACCAGCAGGGTAATTCCTGCTGTGTTCACTTGTGGGTCTTTGTTGTGTTAAATAACGGGCAGCCTGAGGACAAGTGTGATGGCGCACACCTTTAATCCCAGCACTGGGGAGCCAGAGGCGGGTGGATCTCTGTGAGTTCAAGGCCAGCCTGGGCTACCAAGTGAGTTCCAGGACAGCCAGGGCTAGGTAGAGAGACCCTGTCTCAAAACACAAACCACCAACCAGGTAGCCTGCTTTGGGCATAGAACCAAGGTCTCTAACTTCTAGCTTTGAGCCCTCTGGGTCCTTCACAGGTGGCCACCCAGCCAGCTGCTTCAGGGAGCCCCCATTCCTTTAGCACTCTATACCACTGGCTCCTCACATTTGGCCACAGTGCTCATGAGTTTCTCTGATGACTGTGCTCAGCAATCAGTATCTGGAGAACACTTGAAATGAAATCCTGACCTAGAAGTTACTATCACACATAGTCTGGGATATTTCAGTGGGAAATAGCCCAGCAGGGAAGGTAAGTCATACTTCCTAGGATCCTTCTTCTGAAACAGGAGCCCTGGGGAGGGCACCTGTATTCTGAGGAAGGACTCCCACCATTTCCAAGGCTGGTTATGGGATGGGAAGTAGCAATTGGTTACAGACAGAAAGGTCTGGGGGCTGGAAGGTGACTTTTGTGTCACACTCAGAGCTCTGAACAAGAACCCTTGAAGGCAGGGTACAAACTGGGGTAAACACACACAAGGCACTGACATTGACGAAGAAGGGGACTATCAGCATGACGATGGCCAGCTTCAGGTCTGGGTTTTCAATTGGATTCAACAGGGCCACCTGCAGAGAGAACAGACACAGTGAGGAGGGACCACGGGGCAGCACAGAGATGCAGACACTCCCAACAGCCACTGGAAACAACCCCTTACACCCATGGCCGCACAGACCCTAGATCTGATGCTGATAAGAAACCCGTCAGCCACTGTGGGCCACTAGCACTTTAGCAGTGTCCCCTCGTTGTGGACTTGAGGCCACTGCGTCAGATCCAAGCGGGACCCACATCCAGTAGGGAGCAGCCTGAAGCCCTGCAGAGTAGCAGTGGTCGGCATGTGCCTTAGGGGCTTAGAGGGAGGAAATTCAGATTTGGACAATGAAGTGCTAGACCACTCTCCAGCAAAAATCCCACACAGCTATCATCTCTGGGGCACAGCAGTTCAGAAACATTCTGGCTTATTTTCTTAAAAAAGGTAAAAACTCAGCCACAATAAAACCAAAGGAAAGTCACTATCTGAGCCACATGTTCTGGAAGGCTCCTTGGCTATTTTATATGGGAACGAGAGGCATAGGTTTATCTAGGTAGCTCTGGGATCACAGGGCAGAGGGCAGGGCTGGGAAAGCCATGGGCTCTCCCAGGTATTAATATGTAGGTAGGGAGAGACCTCAGAAACTGCTTGTAGCACACAATGGCTTCAGCTGAACGAGCTAGCCCGGACACACGTGTGAAGGACGTTTGCCAGTGTAGACACAGTCAGTTACAAAGTCTGAAGACTACCCAGACAAAGGAACAGAGCAGAAGGGGCTGCGTTTCCATGAAGTTCGCATACATCCACGGTCTAATCTAGAGAAGACATGGATTTACATGAAGTGCATGGACACCCAGCATAGGAACGACAAATTAGTGCTCTTGTAAATAGCTGCTCTATCAGACCAAATCCAGGACTCTCATGGAGCTAAAATAAAAACAAACAGACTGGGGTCGGGGCTGGGGGGGATGCGGGATGCTGTTGCTTGGCTTAGCAGGGAACTGCCGAAGCAGGGGTAGGAGGCAAACCTTTTTCCACTGGAGAATGAGCAGGACGATGAAGACCACGGACTTTTCAAAGATCATGATCACGATGTAAAGGGCACACTGCCCCACCCAGGCCCCACACTGCAGAGGGTCTCCTGCAGGGACAGGTAGGTGCTTAGGCACTTGGGCCCAGGATCTGAGTAGGACAACAACCACCCAAGCCCCTCGCAGCTTGTACCGCTGGCTGCATCCCAGAACCCTGGCTCTAAGGTACTTCATGAGTCCCTAAAGCTCTACAAATCACCCTCTAAAACAGGCAGTGCTCTGAATAAAGTCAGAATTCCTAATTTGGACACACCAGAATGTTTTTCTTTCAAAAAATTTTAGGATAGAGTTAAGAGGCACTAAAGTTAGTAAGAGCTGACTGCTGGCTCTCTGGGTGAAGCAAGAACACTATTATTATCTACAGCTGATTTCCCCAGGGACTGGTGCTATCCCTCCCTTTCTCTGTCCACCATGAGACTGGCACTGCAATCATAAATGCGGTAATCAACCTCTCTGTCCACTTTCCTCCTTTCCGCCACCCACGTCTTAGGCCATCACCCACCACCGCTGCTGTCCTCAGCCCTAAGAACATCAACCTGATTGAGAAACTCAGATTCCCACTGAATCAATGTAAAAGAATGACAAGTTAATTACTGCTTTTCAGGACCCTTTCAAACAATTAAAACAAAAACAAAAACTAATTTTTGGGACAACCTAATTAATGTTGGCTAGGACAAAGACGACAGACGCCCTCAAGACAAGGAGGAGTGGAAACAGGCTGAGGCCAGCAGCTATGATCGAGGCTTGACTGTGAGTCTGTCAGTGGCTGAGAAATGATTGGGAAGGGCCCAACAGTCCACAATGGGAGACATTTGGGCCCCAAAGTACCTCTAGAATGCTTCAAAAAGGGATTCAATGAAGGGTGGAGGCCCATCCTCTCTAGAAGATGATCTAACAGCATGCAGAACCTTAGGATAGGCCTCCTCAAAGAGTGAGTGTCCTGGACACTCAACCATAGCAGCCTGCATTCCACTGACCAAAACAGGGGCACATTAACATTCCAGGGAGGCTCTGAAAAGAGAATCTGGTCTGGAGAGAACTCTCCAACTTCTCATTTGATTCTTCTGTTTCCACAGCAACCCCAGGCATTCATGCTGCAGGCCCCCAAGCCCTGCCTGGGTCTGCAAGCTGAACCTAGTGGAAGCAAGTGAATGCCATTACACAGCTGTCATGAACACACACCAGACTGTGCTGTTTCCTTTTCTGGACAATGCTAGAAGGGTAGGAAGCGGGCAGAAACACACTGACTGCCTGTTCTAATGCTTTCCTATTTACTTCTGCCCTGGGCAGGGGGCAGGGCATCTGAGTTGCAGCAAAGCATCTCAGAAGGACCAACCCTCCTGGCTAAACTGCTAATTCAAGTTTTGCAATGCTTTTGGTAAATCACCTAACCTTACTGAGAAAAAACAGGAGAAGAAACTATTTGCTAAAACTTTTAGGCAAGGCTGGTGATAGCCATGCGGGAAGTATACCACTGGGGAGTGTCTGAAAAGGAACTGGTGTGTCTGGAGGTAAGCAGACAAGTGACACCATCTGTTTACTGTCACAAGAACACTCACTCGCTCAGAGTGTACACTCATTCCATCTGCTTGTAAGCTGCGAGACACTGACGGATGAGAAATGCTTTTCCTCCTCCTTCTGAGTTTGTCTACACGGTGGAGTGGCCACTGCTCTTTGTTTATTGATACTAAAATAAAAATGTCCAAAACCACCAAAGAGGGGTGAAGAGCACCCATGTCCAGCTGATACACACACACCCTCTCTTCCTGTGTACCCAGGCCACAGGTCACTGAAGCTGGACTGAGTGTACACATGACAGTTTGTTTGCTTATTTCTGTTCCCTCAAGAGTTTTTCAAATGCTCCCTGAAGTTGGTCTCTACAGGACAAATACGGTTACTAAGCATGGCCATGTGTCCTGCTTTTTACTGTAGTGGATGACCTCAGGGATACTGGTTTGTTTTGGTAAATTATTCCCTCAGGCTAAGTTGTAGGAGTAGGGGCCAAAAAGAAACACCTGTGCTGAGAAGCTTCTGAAAGGGAGCATTTAGATGGCGCAGGCAGGAAAGTCTATGATATACAGTGCTGCCGAACACCACCTTGTTTTTGGGGCATGAGAGGCTTGCTCATCTGTGGTGATAAATTGTGTATCCCAATAAAGCTTAGCTGAAAGATCAGAGAAGCCAGCCCCTAGCTTACCTCTAGGAAATCCTCAGCCTCAAGAGAGCGAGTTCCTGTTTCCTCACGCCTTATATACCTTTCTGTGTCCTGCCATATTACTTCCTGGGATTAAAGGCGTGTGTCACCACTGCCTGGTTCTGTTTCTCTCGTATAGCCCAGTGTGGCCTTGAACTCATAGAAATTCAGACGATATCTGCCTCCCAAGTGATGGAATTAAAGGTGTGTGCCACCACTGCCTGACCTCTATGTCTAATTCAGTGGCTGGCTCTGTCCTCTGATCCCCAGGTAAGCTTTATTGGAGTACACAATATATCACTGTAAGGATTACGTCCTTAATTACATCACTAGCCTGCGACGGCGTCCCAGCCTAAAAAGCGGGCGTGCCCTCTCTGTGTTCTCTTTTTCTGCACTCTCTCCTTCCGTATTTCCCCCCCTCTGTGCGGTCTCTCTCTCTCTCTCTCTCTCTCTCTCTCTCTCTCTCTCTCTCCCTCCCTCCCTCCCTCCCTCCCCTTTCTCTCCCAATAAAGCTCTAGAAAGGTAACCATGGCTCGTGACTCTTCCGTCACTGATACATCCAGCACTCTTCTCCAGCACTCTCCTCTGTCGGCATGGCTGCCGCCTGAGCACCACCACTTAACCAACAATCACCACACTCATCAGACTACAGATGTCACGAGTCACTCAGAAATTATTCACCCCTCAAACCAAATAACTCTGGCTTACGTTCCAAGTCCCAAGATCTCTTCTAGAACCAAGTAAGCTATCTCTTCTCAAGTAAATCCCTCTTCTCTTTTTACCTGAGAGCTGTGAGGCCTACATGGAGTTCCTGCCTCAACTGGACAGGTAAATTCACAGGTATAGAAGGCAGAATAATGGTCCTGCAAAGATGTCCACCTTCTAATCTCTAGAACCCATGGTATGTGCTGTGACCTAGCCAAGGGGAATTCTGTCTGTTAATGGAATTAAGGTTGTGATTCAAACCTAAATGGAATATCTGGAGTGTCCAGGTGCACTCTGGGTAACCACAGGGGCCCTTCAAGGTAGAAGGTCAGACTGGTATACCATAAGAAGAATTCGGCTACTGGCTTTGAAAGCAGAGGGAGAGAATCATGAGCCAAGGGACCCAGACAGAACTAGAGGCTGGGCAGGGCAACAGAACAACCATCCTTATTACCCACTGATGCCTTCCTGTTAATCCAACAGAACTGGGTGGGACTTCCGGAGGAACTACAGATTAAATCAATGGGCTTGTCTTATCACTAAGCTTGTGTTGATTTGTTACAGCAGCAACAGAAAACAACAACAACCAACAAGCACGCAGCAGCAGGAAGGGGGAGAGAGTCTGGGAAAGGAGGACTTGGGATGGTCTCTGGCAAAGGGACATTTTCTCTGGAGACACGCCGGCTTGACGACACTGGTTCCCAACAACAGTGACTGAATTAAGGGACTGGGCCAAGAGGACAGGGCTCACACACAGCCACTGCCTCCTTCCTTTCTCTCCATCCTTGGGTAGGCAGACAAAACTTGCTTCAGAACAGGTGGCACTCTCACACCTGGTCTATCGGGTCCAGACCTGACCCCTGTTCTCAGTCAACAGTTGACTGTGGAGAATCCACATCATCACCAGTCAGCTCCTGTGGGGCTGACAGCTCTGCCCTCCAGAAGGGATCTCAACAGCAAAGGCGCAATGCGAGCAGTGTTGACGGAGGTAGTGGAAGGTGTTAGGACTCCTGGTGCAGAGGACACGAAGCCCTTAAACATGCCCCGACTGGGTATGTCACGTCACTCCTCTAGGTGTCCGTTTTATAAATGAGAATGATGTAGAACTGGTCCCCATGTGCTGTGGCCCACTTCTGTCCTGCAAGCCGAGAGCTCTATGACTTGGGCACTCAGAATCCTTCCCTTGAGTCCTGCGGCACATGCTGTGTCGGGCACTATCTTAAGTCAGTGACTCATCAGCATCAAGTAACAGGCTAAGAAAAGCCCTCCCCTGAGCTCATCTTCCCTCACTGAAGACAAACAATTACTTAAGATTTCTAGAAATACCCAGCCAGCTCCACCAATCATGCGCCCTTTTAAACTGTCAGCCCCTCAGAGATCTTCAGCCACCTAGAAGTGAGTAGGTCTCTGGGCCCAGAGCCATGGGTTGTTTGGATGGCCTGACGAGGAAAGGCGAATGTGATCCAGGCTTCCACCCACAACCCTCACGCTTGCCCTGGTGCCCTCCTGTGGTGAAGTTCTGCTAACACTGTTCCAGAAGAGGAGCTCCGCACTAGCAGCTCCTATCAATGCTGCCTTCAACTCTTCCTCATGCTTACAGGTGATTTGAAAGCAGCTGCTTACTCAGGATGTGACCTGGGGTCTTACAAGGTAGGCCAGCACCCACGAAGTTGCTGGTCTGAAGCCTTGTATCTGGGTGGTGATGACCTCATGTCTGAGTGACTGAGACATCCACATGCTAGGTCGGGGACAAGTCTACAGTTAGAAGCAAGGCAGCTTGACCTCAGGAGGGGTGCACACTCCGGTACTTGCCATGTGAGCTCTCCTGTCAGCAGAGTAACCTAGTGACAGGGCAAACACTGTGTAGCAGAAGGACAAGCTCCCACCTCCCTATGGACGGACCACCTCTCAAACAAGGGTTGCTCCCACGTCTCTAACGTGGCGGGCAGGTGGGGTGAGATCTCTGGGAATCTCAGCAGAATGAGGTGGCTTTGCAGTCCTGCGGGTGGAGCCACAAGTGACCCTGGTGGAAGGCTGTCTCTTGGCTGCTGCCACCTTCTCTCCCACCAAAGGGAGTGTCGTGGCCTTGAAGTACTTCCTTCTTGCCCCCAAGGAAAGTGATATTCAGACCCTAAAACAAACCCCTTTCTGTTTACACAGGAAGACAGTCAGGAGCTCCCAACCTTGCAGACTGCAGAGCTCCACAGTCGTCCCCAACACGCTCTCCCCAGTGTCCACGGACATTACCGTATTCTCCGAACCGCAGCGATTCCCACTGCTGCCACTCCACCAGGACACCGACAGCGCGGACGCCCACATAAATGAGGAGCATGCCTACGGTGGCGTCCAGAAGAAAGTTGATGAGGTACCTAGAAAGAGAGGCCACACCAGCATGGTCAGGGGAGAAAGCCACTGAGCTGGGGCCTCAGTGAAGTACTTACCAGGGATGGGATCAGGCTAACAGACTCAGTCTTTGTTTGACCTTACTGGGGGAGAGTGGCACCCGTACATGTATTTATGCAAGAGGCTATGGAAAAGGTGGCTTCCATTTCCAGGTGTCTGAAAAGGTGCTAATATTAAAAACTTGAAGAACAGGAAAGAGAAGGACAGAGAAACTTTATAAATTTCAAGTGTATGTGCCAAGGCCAAGATTTAATAGAAGACAGCGTACCTGGAAGTAGTTAGGGAAACTGACAGGAAAACAAACCCAACTGAACAACAAATCCATTCAATGATTCTGCTCATTCCCTGACGGTTCAGGCCACATAAGGTCATAGAACTGTGCCACTTTCCCATGGCATTCAAAGAAAATGGTTTCTGAGACTTCTTAGACCAAGCAGACACGGCCACTTGGCCACATGGTCACCCCATCAGTGATCGTGTGTGCAAACAGTATTACTTTCTTGTAGTGGTGCTGGTGATGGAACCCAGCCCTATATATGCTAGGCAAATGCTCTACTACAGCTACACTCCCGGACTTGACTTTTATACTTCAGTGAGAGTTCTGCTGCCCCAAGAAAAGGCCAGAGGATTGGAGGAAGGGGTGTGGGGAGGTATGCCCATAGTGACCACACATTCCTATAAGGTTTGTTTCCATTTTCCTGACACAAAACTTTTCTCACCAAGGTAAAGTACCTTGTTTACCTGCCCTCCCTCAAGGACCCTATATGTAGATCTAACAGCACGGCTGGACACAGGCCCCAGCTATCTAGGGCAGACTAAGTAGAGAATGAGGCCACTGAGGCAGGTTCTGAACTCCCTATAGATAAGCTCAGGGAGAATGCAAGACTCAGCTTCAAGGAGCTTCCAAGCTGCTAGGACCTGAGACACTTTATGCAGACCAGCAGACCTCTGCCCCAGTCTGGGCTTTGTGATGTGCACAACACTCCAATATGGGGGCAGCATACCATGCTTGGTCCCCAGAACCCAAAACACAAGCACTGAGAGGCAGGCAGGCAGCTTGCTCTTCCCCCTTAAAGACACAAGAGGTCACTCTCAGACCAGAGTCAGAAAGAACAGTCACAGCTTCCAAAGCAACTTCTGTGCTGGCAGGAGGCTACCATCTCATTGGTGAAGAATGCTATTCACATCTGAGATAAAGCCTGAGAAATACCAAGGACAATGGGTATATCCAGTCTTGAACTCATTTATATACCTGCCAAATACTTCCTGAGCCTACCGTGTGCTGTTCTTGGAAACCAAGACCAAATTTTACACTCTGTACTCAACACAGGGGATCCATTCAGGCGTCAGAGCATCGTGGGGCTTTGGACACAGACTGGCTCAAGTCTAGCTCCACCACTTCTGCACTGTGAACTTTAAGTACTGTAACATTTTTGTGCCTCTAACTTGAAGCTGGCGATAAGAGTTGGGCCTGGGGTAAATCCTCTGCCACTCGGTCTGCTAGGGGAAGGACCACTCCTCCTACCAGTAAGAAGTACAGCATCTTAGGGCATGGTGAAGGTTTCAGATACACTATCTGGCTATCACGTAGAAAGCAGTCCACACTGACAGCTGGAACAGTGGATGCTCCACAAGAACTGCCTGTGAGCATCTCACATCACATGGAAAAGCCTATGTGCTCTGTAACTGGCACAGAGCTGCTCTTGCAGTGTTATCCTGTCCAGCTTGGAGAGGGGGTGGGGTGCTGGAAACATGGAACTACAAGGGCACCAAAGACAAAGGACTGAACTTGGACTGATTAGCAGGAAGCCAACACACAAGGTGACTGTCAAAGCCCAGAGAGCCAACTAAAAGCTGAGTATATAAAGCCATGAAGGCACCCATAGGATGAAACTAGAGAGGAACCCAGAGGGGAAGGGATGGGTGCTTCCCCCAAGCGAGAGGGCTGCACTGGAAGGGAAGGGAAGGCCAGTCCATATTTTCAATTGAGGTCAAATTCAAGTACAAGACTCACAGTGAACAAGGGTCCTCTTCAGTGAGATCTGCTAGGTACACATTTGCAAAGTGGATGAACAGCATCCCTATGGCTTGTTTGGAAGTATCTAAAAACCTGCATAAAACAGAACCAGCAAGCGTTACCGACCTGACAGGAGAGCAGCAACCACTTCAGAGAAAACAGACCAGACAGCTCACCCAGACCAAGCCTCAAAATCATCCCTAAACCCATCAAAAGAACGTGTGTGAAGGAGGAGACATCAAAAGATAATGTGTGTAAGATGTGGAGGGCCTCAGATCTAGGTCTTCGAGGTGTTCCTCACTAACTGTGAGAGCAGGGTAAATGGCCAGATTTGGGAGAATCAGTGACGGAGCGAGTACAAGTAAGAATTCTCAACATGTGGGAGCAATGTCTTTAAGAACCAGCAAGTCCACGTGTGACAACTCATAAAGCGCTTTATCGACATGATGACGAGGTTTCTTCTGAGGGGGTGGAAGTTTCCTTAGGGCAGGAGTGAGCTTAGTGTGGCCCACACTGTTCCCCAAAGCCTGCCTGTTTCCTTCCAGATGACTTACTGTGTGGGAGTTTCGTCCTTGGAATCTATTTCTGAAGCTTTACCGCCACATAATGAACACACAACTGCTACTGCAGGGTCATCCTACACAAAATGAGTATGTTTGATATTCACGTATCTAAACTAAACATTCCATCTCCACCCCTGACCCAGAGTCCCAAGCCCCCTGTAACTTCCCGAGTGCCAGAGGTGGGAGGAATCTTTTGTCCTAATACTTGGTTTTTGGCCCCGGGTCCCCTCACAGAACTCCCAGTCCTTTGGACTGTCCTGGGTGACAGGAACATCTTTTGTTCTAAAAAAGTGACTAGTTCCTAGAGAGCTTTTGGATGGGGAAGGCCACCGAAGGACTAAGCCGTGATTAAACCAAGACCCCCCCATACTCCAGGGAGAGAAGAAGGGCTGTAGACCAAGTTAACAGTCAGGCAAGCCTAGAGATTGTAAAACATGGGGCCTGGAGTGTTTTGGAACCAGTGAGCAAGTGAACTGGTACACAGGATGGGGCACGCTAAAGCCATAATCATAGAACTGTGCTCAGAGGCACCCCAGTACATGGAACCTCTCCATTTAGCCATTTATCTATGTCCTTCACAATAAACCCGGAAACGGAAATACTGTTTCTTTGAGTTTTGGGTCACATCTGGAAGCGGGGTGTTCTAAGGATCTCTGACATATGCATGACTAATCTCCAAATAAATTTGTATTTGTTTACACATGTAGACTGTAGCAGTCAAGAATGTAAACATAATCTCGCAACAAGTCAAGATGAAGAAACCCACAGCAGAGGCTATCTCATTTGTACTGTCTTCCATCTCCCAGAACTGAAAGCAACATTATAAATAAAAGGAGGGGTCAATAGTTATTTGAAAAAAAAAAACCCAAAACAGGTCTGTTTTCATATTACACAGCATGCCTAATAATGAACTCAGTTGAGGAACTCTACATACTTTCTATGATACGTAATTTTTCCTATTCCATGCCCTAGCTATCCCAATACACTGCTGTCAGTCCCCAAACCAAAGCCCCAACACAGCAAAAAGCTTTCTAGGGGTGAGTCAGCACTTTGGTACATACCATATCCTCCATGGTCGTCTTTCATGCTTTGGTTCTCTGAAGCGTTTAACTGGAAGAACAGACAGATATCAGTAGTTTCTCAAACCAAGAGCAAAGCAAAGCACATACACAAGTTGGGTTATCAGTCCACCTGTTATTTACATTGCTAAGTTAAAACACTTTGTCTGCTAGCACGGGACAATGTATGCTGCTCAGTGAAGGTTACAAAGAGCCTGTACTGCTGTCTGTTAGCATGGACTCTCCAGAACTAGATACTTATTAAAGCAGGACTTCTCACAGTGTGTGCAAACCCGCATTTTTCCCTTGTGAAGTAATCATTAGAAACAACAAAAGATAATGTAGTTGCTTCTGACCTTAGCATATGTTCTGTCTGAGGACAATCCACCCACTTACCCTACAGTTTACTGTCTACTCCAAGCCAGACAGCAGGGATACAAATGTAAAGTTAGCTGTCTAGGAAACAGGGGAGAGCTATGTAGCCATATGGGATGGAAACTGCTAGAAAAGAGACAGATCTGAGGCTGGAAGCAGTAGTTAGGACAGGCTTCCTTAACGGAAACAATCAAGCCAAGTCCTCAGGGCCGAGTAAGAGCTTGCTGAAAGACCAGAGAGGAGAGCAGATACTGAAAAGACCCTGCTTCAGGGCTCACAAGTACAGCAACAGAGCATGGCTGTGCGTTAGAATAATTTCATTTGCCTCACCATACTAGATAACAAGAAAGCCTGCTGGAGAAACAGCAGGTGAGAGGGTGACACATTGAACATGGACCAAATTGGGGGTGGGGGTGGTCCTGAGTGCTGGGTCAGGGGGTCTGGAGTGAATCCTGTAGGAAAGGAAGAGCCAGGGGAGTCTAAGCAGAGTCGGCTTAGAAAAGCAGCCCTGAGAACTATGCAGATATGGACTTCCTGGATGGAGGCCCTGAGTAAGGGTGCTGGCTGTGCTCACAGCTCTAAGGAAGAGGCAGCAACAACCTGATCAACCTTGGTTGGCAAAGGACTCACCAGGTTTACACCTGTGCCCAAGTTGTCCGGGCACACTGTCTAGAACAGAGGAAATAAGGTTTCACTACTACAGGCACCCCTGAGGTGCTTGGCAACATTCCACAACTAAAACAATCACTGGAAGTGCTGCTTGTGTGATATTTACCCATACCAAAGTGCTAAGAAAACCAGATTGACTCAAGCCATGAAAAACCCCCAATCACAACTGGTAGCGGGAGAGAACCAACTTCTGGAGAAATCCCAAAGTGCCAGAGGAACAGCAGGAGGAGTGTAAGAGAGCAAACAGAACGCAAGTCAATAAACTCTGCTCTCTGAATAAATACAGCCAGTCCACATTTGGCAGGGCAAGGCTGCCTATACAAAGACTGAAATAACAAGCCTGGTGTTTCGAGTCATGTTGATACAGAGACTGAAAAGCTGGTGGAACTGTGAGGAAGCCTGTTGCATCTCTGACATATCATAGACTCAAAACCTCAACCATGATGCCGGGTGGTGGTGGCGCACGCCTTTAATCCCAGCACTCGGGAGGCAGAGCCAGGCGGATCTCTGTGAGTTCGAGGCCAGCCTGGGCTACCAAGTGAGTCCCAGGAGAGGCGCAAAGCTACACAGAGAAACCCTGTCTCGAAAAACCAAAAAAAAAAAAAAAAAAAAAAAAAGTCTCAACCATGCCAAAGAACCTCAAGTGGAAACCAAGAGGCTCTGCTGGCCAGAATGGCTCTTGAAAGCAAGTTCTTTTCCTAGAAATAGGCCAAGTCTCACTGAGGGGTAGGGATTCACAGAGAATAGTCTAGAAACTTGCAGCTGGGGCCAGTGCCACTTTATGCTTATCGGTTCTATCCTCACCATTATTATTATTATTATTATTATTATTATTATTATATTTAATTTTTTGTTTTTCAAGATAGCATTTCTGTGTGTAGCTCTGGCTGTCTTGGATCTTGCTCTGTAGACCAGGCTAGGCTGGACTTAAACTCAGAGATTCACCTGCTTTTGCCTCCTCAGTGCTAAGGTTAAAGGTGTGTGCTATCATACCCAGCTCTCTCCTCACCATTATAAAGGACATCAAATATTCCAAAAGAAGAATGTTCTGATTCCTACAGGATACACACTTAGGTAATAGAGTGGCTATAATTTTCCTTCTAATGGCTTATGGAAAGAAATTATACATTATATATGTTAAATAGATTATAATTATACATGTTATATATGTTAAATTATATAAAATGGTATAATTAAAATAAATTATAAGTAACTATCTAATAAATCTATTGTTACTACTATATTAATGTGATGCATGGATAAAGGGAAACAACTGTGGTACTATGGGATGAATCCTTATTGGATTCATATTGGAGATAGTGCTTTTGAAGAAGCAATTAACATAAAATGAGGTTCTGTGGGTGGATCCTAAGCCAGTATGATTGGTGTTCTTACAAAAAGAGGGAACCTGCCGGGCAGCGGTGGTGCACACCTTTAATCCCAGCACTTGGGAGGCAGAGCCAGGTGGATCTCTGTGAATTTGAGGCCAGCCTGGTCTACAGAGCGAGATCCAGGACAGGCACCAAAATTACATGGAGAAACCCTGTCTCCAAAAACCAAAAAAAAAAAAAAAGAGGAACCCAGGATACATGTATGGACAGATGCATGAGTGCACCAAGAAAAGACCATTCGAAGTCATGGTAAAAAGTAGCCATCCACCAGTTCCTCAGAAAGCTGGGAATCATCTACCTCAAGAATGCTCCATCCTACCACAGGGACACTTGCTCAACCATGTTCATTGTGGCTTTATTCGTAACAGTCAGAAACCGAAAACAACGTTGACGTTCCTCAACACAAGAATGGATAAAAAAAATGTATATTTACACAATGGAGTTATTACTCAGCTATTAAAAGATTAACATCATGAAATTTGAAGGCAAATGGATGAAACTCGAAAAATCCTCACCTCAATGAGGTAACCCAGATCCAGAAAGATAAATATGGTACGTATTCACTTATAAGTGGATACTGGCCATTAAGTAAATGATAACCAAGCTATAATCCACAGACCCAGAGAGGTTATGTAAAGAGGAGGGCTTTACATACCACTCTTGGGCATATACCCAAGGAATGCTCAATCATACCACAAAGATATGTGCTCAACTATGTTCACAGCAGCACTATTTGTAATAGCCAGAACCTGGAAACAACCTAGATGCCCGTCAACTGAAGAATGGATTAAGAAAATGTGGTACATACACACAATGGAGTACTACTCAGCAGAGAAAAACAATGACAGCATGAAATTTGCAGGCAAATGGATGGAACTAGAAAAAATCATCCTGAGTGAGGTAACCCAAACCTAGAAGGACAAACATGGTATGTACTCACTCATAAGTGGATTCTAGATATAAAGTAAAGAACAATCAGACTGCAACCCACAGAACCATGGAGGCTATATATATAGCATGGGGGACCCTAGGATGACTGTGGCTTATAATAAGTTTTGGTTTTACTCAATTACTGAGCAAGCCTCAATGAAACATTTCACTATTTTTTTTTTTTTTTTTTTTCGAGACAGGGTTTCTCTGTGTAGCTTTGCGCCTTTCCTGGAACTCACTTGGTAGCTCAGGCTGGCCTCGAACTCACAGAGATCCGCCTGGCTCTGCCTCCCGAGTGCTGGGATTAAAGGCGTGCGCCACCACCGCCCGGCGAAACATTTCATTATTAAGATAAGAATTTATACTGCATCAAGCTGATAATAGAAAAATAAATAAATAAATTAATTAATTTAAAAAATAAAAAAAATAAAAAATAAAAGAAAAATTTGAACTATTAAAAAAAAACAAAACCAAACATACTGAAAGACCCTAAGCCTTCAGGCTTACACTCCCAAGCCTCAGGAAGTGAGAAACTTCAAGCACCAGGAAATGAGAAACTAAAAATCTAGTTCCCAGGGCAGCTGACCACCCCTGCAACAATATAACAATGTAAAGAGATTTCTGTTAAGAGATGTGCTCAACTGTGACTGAGATAGTTTGCAAATATTCCAGGAAGGACCACTGTGACCTGTGTAAACTCCACTCCCGCTCTGAATACCCCCCTTGATGTTTCAGGAAAAATGTGCACATTGACGTAACCTGTATCCCCCCTCTGTGATCACTTTGTACTACACAATGATCTATTCCCCCCTGTGATTACTCTATAACCAGACAATGGTCTTATGAAATTAGCTTCTAGACATAAATCAATCAAGATGACATTGTATGGGAATTTGTAATCCTGTGGCTTTGGTGGGTTTTTCCTTTAAAAGCACCTATGAACTATGGTGCGGGGCGACTCTTGCTCTTTGAGCAGAGTTTGCCCAACTGTATACAGCCGTAATAAAAACCTCTTGCTGTTACATCAACTGGACTGGGGTCTGGGTTCTTGGTGCGCCCACTCGAGACCCTAAACTTTGGGGTCCAACAATATTATGCTAAAGTAAAAAGGGGGAACTAGGGACTCATCATTCCTCTCCACATTCTATTCTTTCCCTTGTTTTATATATTTTAAATTTTTTATCGGTGGATTCTGCGGGAGTATCCGCTGCAGATAAGCACTGGAGGGCTTCTGTTGCAAATCACCCTCTGGAGAGATGGAAGGATCTTTCTACCGGCAGTTGGAGGAGACCCGATCTGGTGTTGGTGTGGGCCGGGGTTCTGTTTACGTCTTTCCTCAAGACAATGAGGTTCTTCTTTGGATTCCTGAGCGCTGTGTGCGCCCTGTGGCTGCTGCTGAAGCCGAACATGACAGAGACCTATTGGGCCTTCATGAAAAACTCTCCCCTTCTGATGCCAATGGGGATTGAGAGCCCAATATGGCCAGCTTTGGCAAGCATTAACATAAGCCTAGGAACTGTAGCCATGTGGTTGAATTCTCCAGAAGGTAGTGTATGGTAACTGCTTTTTCAAGTATGTTTGAGAACGTGTCACCCAGACACCTTGGAGATTAAGGATAACCCTGAAGGTCACTGACCTCCATTTGTTAACAGTAGCATGCCAACTAAGCCTCTTCATTTTCAAAATCCTCTTCAAGCTGGTGTAGAACCTACTTTTCAGGAGTGGCTCTGTGCAACATTTATTGGCCTCCTGAAATTCATTTAGCCCCCTTTGAAGATACCTTAAAATTTATGAGCCTGAATATAGCCATTTATAAGACCATTAGTTATGCTCCTTGTGAGCTGCCTGCTTTCTTTATGGTTCTTAGTTGATCTTTTGAAGAACTGCCAGCTTAAGTTGTGTTGGGATCAAGAAAAATGGGCCTTGGTGGTTCGTGTTCCTGGAGTTGTATCCATGCCAATGGATGCCCACATACTCCAGAAGAGAATTTGACATTGCTGCTGCCATTGTTGCTGTTATAGCAGTGGTGGCCACCGCTGCTACTGTTTCTGGGATTACCATTTCATAATTGCTTACTACAGCTAGCACAGTGGAGACCCTGGAAACAAAAGTAGCTACCACAGTTAGTTAATCTTTCATTCTATTGGGCATGATAAATTTAATTCAATAGTTATATACATTTCGATTGGCTTTGAAAATTATAAATTTATAAACTCAAGTTCCATTTGCTTTTGGGATACCATCTTACAAGGACTCCAATTTGCAGTAAGGCTCGTTAAGGAAGGGAATGGCTCAGTTGCCTTTAACCTACTGGCTATGGGTGGGTTAGGACTTCTGTTGGTCTTTTCTGTGTCGAACACACAGATTGCAAGCCCAGCACCACTTTGAGATCTTTGGCAGCAGTTAACTCTGCAGCTCACACACGATTGAGCCTGTATGATAATGAGTATTCAGAGACGGGTAATGTCTGGGGGGCACTTACCAACCTAAGACAGAGTGCCTGTGTGGCCTGGGAAGGCGTCTCCATGACAGGTAAGGTGACGTGCTGACGTTCCACGCAACCTAAGTCATTTTAGGCTCATTTTTTAGTAAAAGGGGGACCTGTAGGGCCCTGGCCCCCGTTTTGGGTAACTGCTGCCTTGCTTGCTGACCTTGACCTTGATATCCTCCCTATGCTAATTCCCACCCGGGTTCCACCCTCCTCAATGCTTAAGGGAAGTTCCTTGTCTGTGTATCCTGCATACTGGGCGTTAACAGCTTAGATGCAAGACTGTAAAACATCGGTAGTGAATTTCTGCCATCCAGGGTAGACCTCCTCCCTCCTTCAATAAATGGCATTCAGCATTAAAAAAAAAAATTCAAGGGGCTGTAGAGATGGCTCAGTGGTTAAGAGCATTGGTTGTTCTTCTAGAGGACTTGAGTTCAATTCCCAGCACCCACATGGTGGCTCTCAACCATCTGTAATGAGATCTGGCGGCCTCTTCTGGCCTGCAGGCATACATGCAGATAGAATACTGCATACATAATAAATAAATAAATCTTTAAAAAAAAAAAAGAGGAGGGCTTTAGAAGGGAAGCATGGATCTCCCTGGGAAGGGTAAACAGAAGAGATTTTGAGTGGACTGGGGGCGGGTAGGGACTGGAGCAGCGGATCAGGTAGTGGGGGTGGGGGATGGAGGGAGAAAGTGCAGTGAGAGACAGCTGGAATGGGGGAGGGCTTTTGGGGGTGCTGTGGAAACTTAGTGAAATGGAAACTTGCTGGAATCTATGAGGATGACCCTAATGAGGGCTCCTAGTAATGGAGGACAGAGTCTGAACTGGCCATCTTTTGTAGCTAGGCAAGGCTTCCGAAAGTGGTGGTTCTGGATGGCATTTGGTTGAGTTGTGACTGAGGGGGTCCCATGGAGATCCCTAAAGAACCCAGGCTGATGCTGGGGCAGAGGGTCGCTCTCCCAAAACTGACAGTGGGGCCCCACTGCTGAGGACAACATCCACACAGCTCGCTGAATGTAGAGAGGTAGAGTTGGTGCCTGGAGCCTTCTCCCCTACGTTCTAGTCTCTTTGGCTTAGGAAGGTATTCTGCAGGCTACAGAAAAAGAAACCCAGACACCAACCCAGCCACAAAATCCTCGACCTACAATCTGTATGGCCTACAAGATGTTCTGGGGCAAGGGTGGCATAGAACTTGTTGTGGGTGGGAGTGGCCTACCAATGTCTGGTATAAATTGAGGCCTATGCAATGGGAGGGAGCCCATGTCCTACACTGCCTGGATGGCCAGAAACTAGAGAATGGATAGCCTAGAGACCTAGAGTAGAACCAAATATGACTGACAAAAAAAAAAAAAAATCAATGAAATGATTCTTAATGATATTCTGCTGTGCTCAGATCAGTGCCTTGTCCAGTCATCGTCACAGAGGCTGCCTCCAGCAGCAGCTGGCAGTGATACAGAGACCCACAGCCAGGCAGTAGGAGGAGAGAAGAGTCTAAATTAGAGGTCCCCACTGGGTCCCTCCCCTTAGAGATTGGGGAACCCTGTGGAAGAGGAGGCAGAAAGACTGTAGGAGTCAGAGGGGATGGAGGACACCAGGAGAACACGGCCCACTGCATCTACTGAGGAGGGCTCATATAGGCTCACAGAGACTCAAGTAGCAAGCATGGGTTTGCACCAGGTCATTTGCATATATGTTATGGCTTATAGCTTGCTGTTTTTGTGGGACTCCTAATTCCTAAGTGGGAATGAGTACATCTCTGACTCTCTTGCCTGCTCTTGGGACTCTTTTCCTCCTATTGGGTTGTTCAGCCTCCATAGGAGGGCTTTTGCCTTGTCTTATTGTATCTTATTTTGTCCTGTTTGGCTGTTGTCTCTTGGAGGACTGCTCTTTTCTGGAGAGGAAACAGAAGGGGAGTGGATTTGGAGAGAGGGAAGGTGAGAGGACTGGAGGGAACTATTTTCAATAAAAAAATTAAAAAAAAAAGAACAGCATTCGGGAGGCAGAGGCAGGCAGATCTGAGTTCAAGGCCAGCCTGATCGACACAACTCAGATCAGACTACACAGAGAAACACTGTCTGGGTGGTGGTGGTGGTGGTGGTGGTGGGAGTAGCCATCCACAAGCCCCAGAGAGAGACACCTTAGAAGAAATAAAACCTGCTGACTAACCTTTTCATCTTGGACCTAACCTTCCCAGAACTAAAAGAAAATAAATGTCTATCATTTAAACTACCCAGTCTGTGTACCCAGGCAGAGCAAACTCATTCATGTAGAAAGACAGTTACTGGAGGACAAGGTAAGGGGCATTTGAACACTCACTGTAATACAATTTAGGCTTTTCCCCCCCAGATTGTACAAAAGCACATCCCATAACTGATGGAATATGGTTGTTTATTTATTTATTTTATAATTTAGACTTTTCAATTGGCCTAATGTCTCCTGTTTAAAAAGCTGGAGAGAAAACATACTCCAGAAGCATGAGCTAATATTACCAGAGTTCAATTTGGTAAGTCTATGGAAGTATTAGCCACCCATGTACTTTTACATTACATTCCTTCAAGTGCAATGTATGCACTCTACAAGCATTAATGCTGATGTACCAAGATGCATAGGGATGTCGCTGTAATACTATCACAATAAAACCCCTGGACAGACTGTCCATAAATATTAACAGGGCTAAGTATATATAATGGGACATCTCTCACACACACACACACACACACACACACACACACACACACACACACTAATCCTAGACACTACTAAAAAAAAAGGTAGATCTAGACAAAATTAGTAACAATATGGAAACACTTAGAAATTATATTAGTAAATTAATACATATAAATATATACATATACATACACACATGGGCTTTTATGTAACATGTCCCATTCAGGAGGAAATGAGACAGACAAAATCCTTGCCTTCTTTACAGGGGAGGGCCGGCTGAAACACAGAATACCTCAGTTGTGTGGAGGTGGATGCTGCAGCAGGGCAAAGAATCCGGGAGGCAGGGCGGGATTTGTTTGTGAGGGTTCTAGAGCAGGGCGGGATTTGTGTGAGGGTTCTAGTCACCTGAGTGAGGCAGAGGCCGGGCAGTCAAAGAGCTCTCCCCCAGAAGCCAGAACACTCTGCTGCTGTGCTAACAGCCTGGGGGGTGTGGGAGCAGGGAGGCCCACCGGACAGGCTGGGTCAAAGGACAGCTGGCTCACACGCTGCCACAGGAGGCTGAGGAGAAGGAAGAAGATTCTAGCTGCCTTTTAACCCTTGAGCTAGCTAACAGTTAGTGATGGACAGGAGAGAAAGAATGGTGGGGAGGCCTCTGGTGGCAGGAATTCAAATTTGTCCGTGGTATCCTGCATTTCATCTGAATGTTGAAATTCAGGGACAAAGAACCCTGGGAAGACACATCTCTGCTGGTAAAAAGCCAGGAGTTGCCACTGAAGACAAGGTTCACAAGAAGCCACCCACCCACCCATCCACAACATATCCCCTGGGGCAAGGCTCAGGGCAGAGTAAGCAGGTAATGTCTTCAGTGTGGGTTAAGCTCCCCAGAGCTGGAAGCAAAGGCTCCCAGAGCTTGAAGAGCCCTTCCAGGGCAAAGGGAGGAGGAAAAGCCAGCAAGCTAGAGACTTGCGGACTGGGGGGGCCAGCAGCACTCAGTGAAGCCTTTTCTCTCACACAGGGCTCCAAACTGCCTTAAGGCCATCCTAAGCAGGCTCTTGGCCTTTTGTGTACACATGCCCTGAAGATGGACAGTCACAGGGTCCCAAGCCTCTGAAAGTCAAGAGTCTGGGCTTCAGAGACCATAGAGGTGGGTTTGAATTCTGTCTCTGCCTCTAACTTGCAAATTAGTTCACACACACACACACACACACACAAAGAAAGAAAGAGAGGGAGAGACAGATGGAAAGTAAAAGAAGGAAGAAAGGAGGGAGGGAGTGCCCTTAAGAATTACCAGCTCTGGGAATACCACCTCAAGGGGAGGAAGGGATGGAGGGACAGAGTACAGGGAGAGAGATGGCTGGAATAGGAGGGCATTTAGGGAACAGTACAAACTTCCTGGAACCTATGAGGGTGACCATATCGAGGAGTCTTAGTAATGGAGGATACAGAGCCTAAACTGGCATCTCCTGTAACTTCCAGTGGTGGGACTGGGACACCAACCCAGGCACAAAACCTTCGACCTACATCTCTCCTACCTGCAAGATGTGCTGAGGCAGTGGTGGCTGAGAGGGCATGGGAGTGGCCAATGACTAGTCTAACTTGAGGCCCAAGCCAGGAGAGGGAGCCCATGCCCCCCTACACTGCCTGGAGGGCCAGGAACCGGAAGCTGGATGGCTCAGAGACTGAGGAACCAGACACAACTGGCAAACAAACACAAACAATAAAAACGATTCCTAGTGATGTTCTGCTATACTCATAGATCGGTACTTAGCCCAGTCATCGTCAGAGAGGCTTCCTCTAAGCAGTTGACGGGAGCAGATGCAGAGACCCACAGCCAAACATTAGGCGGAGCTCAGGGGACCCCTCAGAAGAGGGGAAGGAAGGACTGTGGGAGTCACAGGGGCTGAGGACACCAGGAGAACAAGGCCCCCAGAATCAACTAAGCAGGGTTCACAGAGACAGAAGCAGCTCGCATGGGTCTGCACTAGGTCCCCTGCAGATATGCTGTGGTGGTTTAGCTTGGGGTTTTTGTAGGACTCCAAACAGTGTGAGTGGGGGTGTCTCTCACTCTTTTGCCAGCTCTTGGGACCCTTTTCCTCCTACTGGGTTGCCTTGCCCAGCCTTGATAGGAGGGTCTGTGCCTAGTCTTAATGCATCTTGGTATACTGCATTTGGCTGATATCCATAGGAGGCCTGCTCTTTTCTGAAGGAAGACAGAGGAGCAGTGGAGGGGTGGGGAGCTGGGAAGAGTAGAGGGAGAGGAGGCTGTAATCGAGATGTAGTGTATGAGAGAATAAGTAAAAAGAAAAAAGAATTACCAGCTTATCAAGAATAAAGCAGAGAACGCAGGACTGGCATAAAACATGAGCTCAGGAAATCAAAGTTCACTCTACCATTCCCACTTCTCACTCTGCATTTCCTCTCTTCTCTGGGTTCCCCTTCCCAGTCATAGGCTGCACCTACATGGGCTTCAGAAGGATATGAGCTTGCCTATATCCTGACCTCTCCAGGCCAGGCCCCTCCTTTCTTCTTTCCCAGCAAGTTTCAGAGGCCAGGCCTCCCCAAATGCCCCCACTACTCATCCTATCCTTTCAAGGGCCTGAATGCTTCTTTGGCTCATCCTTTCTCAACTCTTGGGAAGCTGTTCTCTCAGGCTTCCATGCTAAGGACCAGCCACTGATGGATCTTCTGGAAACACCCTTTGCTCATGTCTACTATCTAACTGGCCCGGGCCTTCATGATTTGCGTTTCTGTGCGGAGAGTGTTTTCTAACAGGCTTCCCTGCTCCTCCACCAGCCAGTGCCCACACTTGCAGTGAGTATGCATAGCAATGTACAGGGCCTGACTTGCCTACAAGGTCTCCTATTCCCTCCAACCTTATTCACTTTTGAATTAAAATACACCTTTTAGAAAATGTACACATACAGAAAATCTATAAAATTCAAGGTATGTGTTTCCCTTTTTGAGATAAGATCTTGCTGGAGAGCCCAGGCTGGCTTGAACTCGAGATCCTCCTCAGCCTCCCAAATGTTGAGATTACAAGTGTGCACACAATGGCCAGTTCCGATTTCTTCCTTCCTTCCTTCCTTCCTTCCTTCCTTCCTTCCTTCCTTCCTTCCTTCCTTTTTTGGTAGCATTTTTATGAAATATCTTTTCAATCTCTTTCCTTTCAACTTTATGTTTCAGGTGGATGTGTTGTAAGCAGCATATTGGTGAGGTTCCCCTGAAATCTAGCTGGTAATTGCAACAGGATGACACGTAGCTCCCTAATCTCTAAACAGCCTACCTTCTCCCATGATTACACTGGGAAGAAGTCAATGAACTACTGCCACCTCCTGTCCTACAGGACAGTGACATATCAATCACAGGGCAACTGAACAACAGCATTTCAGGTACTAGAAAACAGCGGTGCAGCCGCTACCTTCCAAGAGGGACCTCTTCAATAACCCTTGAGACCCTCACCACAGGAACAAACATCACATGCCTGTCCAGCACATGAGTCATCCTCAGCAAAGAGAAGGATGAATAGGCTAGGCCTGTGGGCAGGGCAGAAAACCTAGGCCACATCTGCTAACCACATCAACCAGCACCTCTGGGGGACCTCAAGGCCCAAGCTGAAGTCAACTGACACAGCAATCGGAGGCAGACTCATTTCTCTTGGCCCCTACCTGGCCTTTTTCTGGGGCTGAGATGGCAAGGAGACAGTATCAGATGCCACCTTCAATCACTCTCTTCCAAAAAAATAAATAATAACCTGCTCAGAGCCACACTATGTTTTATAATGAGATAGAATATTGTTTGTTCATCCAACCATCTATCACCCACCTATACACCTACCCATTCAGCTGTCACTGGCCTCTCTAAAATATAAATAGACTATGCTGTCTCTTTTCCACTTAAAATACGATGACACATAAATTCATCAAATTTCACACTTAAAATGTGTACATTTTACTTTAGTAAATAATCCCTTTATAATTATAGACACACAAACACAAAGCCGTCCCATGCCTCTCCCTAGTATTTAGGAGAAGGGCACGTTCCTTCTCTAGCCAAAACCCCACATGGAGGGAGGGATCTCCTTCATTCTTCTGACCTGACTCCACTCCCTGCAGCCACACAGGCCTGCTCTTATGCCAAACACCCACACTCCCTTTTCCTGTCCACAGCACTCTGCTCCAGATCAACAAGTGACTGGCTTCCCCTTATCCTGTACTGGTTCTCAGGTCATCCTCTCAGAAGCCTCTGTAGACACCCACAACTACAGGTGTGTACCAGGCCCGTTCATCAACCTCCTGCTTATCCTATCCACTGCACTCAGAGATTATCATGTTGCTTCTTTCTTGTTTCTTCTGGTACTGGAGATTAAACCCAGGGCCACATGTGTGCTAGACAAGCACCCTGCCACTGAACTACATCTGTAGCCCTTGTATTTATTTTTATTTTATATTTTTATGACTTTAAGACAAAAGTTTCAAGCTGGCCTAGAACTTGATTTATAGCCTGGGCAGACTTTGAAATCATGATCTTCCTATCTCAGCCTCATAAGTACTTGGGATTACTGGTTTAAGCCAGTAGAAAGATCAAACATGGCTTTGCATGTGTTTTCCAGGCCATTTGTCTTATTTTCAATAGCATTGTCAGCTCAGTGGGGTCAGAAGTTTCTGCTCACATCAACCGCATTCACCAGTGGCACTTAGGAGGAGCCTGGCTCACATCAAGTAGCTGAGTAACATTTGCTGAACAAGGAAATTTATTTAGATTGTCACTCAAGCTCCATCTATTGAGACTGGGTATTTATTTTGATTTCAGTAGGTACCATGTGTTTTCATGACAGGTTCTTACAATTTAGCTACAGAGACTAAAATTGCTTTGGTCTTAAACAGGGAAGCTGCCAGCAAGAATGCCAGAGGACAATTACCCCCCAGTGCAGGGCACAAGGAATTGGTCCACAGGTCTTGATCATGATATCTAGCCTTAGAAGCCAGAACCAGACAACTAGGTTCTTAATCAAAAGAGCTCACAAGTAGTTTTTGGTAAGGACTTAACTTTTTCTGAATCAGGTAAGATTCTAAAGTAGCCAGAATAGACAGACCTCTTATACACATGCTCAGTCAAGGGCTAAAATAAATGGTGGCCTTTCAGAAAAGCTAAACCAGTAAATAAGCTTACTTTTCTGAACACAGTCCTGGAAGCCACAGCTTCCCTTGGGAGGGGGGTAGCAGTGCTACCTGCTAATGATAATGAGCCACACAGGAGTGAAATTAAAAGGCATGTGTTAATGGTATAAGTAGTTGGAATTGAATGGTCATGCTGGTTGATGAACTATCTATCACCTCTTCTAATTAAGAGGTCTCTCTTGTTCAAATCGAACCTGTATCAATTTTGATAGTATCCACAGCTTATCTTCTCCTGTAGAAACAAAAGCAAAACCTCGAACCCAACGTAACACATATCCTGGTTTCCATTCTGAGGTCAGCACATCCTTAAAGTATATAGGCTGATTCAATTCTGTAGTTTTTTCTATTATCCAATGTCTCTCTGCAGCTGTTGTTCCTTTCTCATTGGCATTGAGAAAATTCAAAGTTAATAGAGCATTATGCAGTCTACCTCTGGGGGTTTTTGTTACCCCTTTCTGTTTATTTAGCATATCCTTTAGAGTTCTGTTTGATCTTTCTATAACTGTTTGGCCTGTAGGATTATGTGGCATACCTGTAATATGCTTTATATTGTAATAAGCAAAAAACTGTTTCATTTTAACAGAAACATATGCTGGAGCATTGTCAGTTTTAATTTGTGCAGGTATACCCATGGTGGCCATAACTTCTAGCAAATGAGTGATTACAGAATCAGCTTTTTCAGAACTCAAAGCAGTTGCCCATTGAAATCTTGAATAAGTACCAATGGTGTGGTGTACATATTTCAGTTTTCCAATCTGAATACTGATGAGACTCCAAGTAGAAACAGGTTGTCCTGGAAGGACTCTCTCCCAGTTAACCATATCTCATATGGATGAAGGTTGTGCATGTGTGTTCTATCAACATACAGACCACATGGAAGTTAACTTTGGAAATACTTATGGTTATTGTTTTCATTTGGAGTAAAGCATGACATAAGGAGATGTGACTGTGTGTCAGGTTGACAAGGGGTGGACTTATGATGGCTGTTCTTGGTTGTCAACTTGGCTACATCTGGAATTAACTAAACCCAAGTAGCGGGCATACCTGTGAGGGATTTTTTTCTTAATTAAATCATTTGAGTTGGCAGACCCACCTCTAATCCATCACTGAAGTGGGAAGATCCCTTTTAATCTGGATACTTGGAGGTAGAAAGATTCACTTTAATCTGGGCCACATATAAAGGACATGGAAGAAGGAAGCGTGATCTCGCCTCACTAGCAAGTCCATCCCTTCACTGGCATTAGCGCCGACTTCCTCAGCATTCTGTGGACACTGCAGACCAGCTGAGACATCTGCCTCACGGACTGAACAGCTACTAGATTCTTGGACCTTCTTGTTGGTAGACTGCCATTGTTGGGTCACAGCCTGTAAGCCCTTCTAATAAATGCTCTGCTCTTCTCTCTCCCTCCTCCTTTCTTCTCTCTCTTTCTTCCTCCCACCCTCTCTCTCCTCTCCTCTCTTCTCTCTGTCTGTCTGTCTGTCTGTCTGTCTCTAAGTTCTGTTCCTCTAGAGAACCATGATTAATACAGATTTTGGTACCAGGAGAGGTTCTAGAGCAACAGAAATATAAGGATAATTTTTTTTTTAAGTATCTGGAATAGGCTTTCCAATTTGCCAACACCTACAATTACTGACGTCTTTCTAGTAACTGAAAGTGCCAGCCTCTCCTAGAAGCTTAAAGAGCACTGAAAGCCTGTGGTGTCAACTATTTTTACAAACTTAAGGAGACAAATGCATTTGATTATCCTGATTCACCAACTGTAAGAGGCAATGGATTTGATGACTCTGTATATAAATGGTTTGACAATTTGTGGAAAAATTTTAAAAATGATGATGCTGGTTGGCCGCTCCTAACATCTCTGGATAAAGTGACAAAAGGAAGAGAATGATTTCCATGATAAAATTAACCAACTTCTAGCATCTCAGAATATGGTAAGGACATCAATGAACTCAGTGATACAACTGATCAGCTTCAGATATGCATAAAAAGTCTAAATGTGCCCTGGAAGAGAATCTTCTTTCCAGCAGACAAAGAGCTCACGTTGAGGAAAATCAAACCAAAGCCCTCATTTTAAGGTTGGCTGAATTACAGAAAGACATCTGGGGAAGAAGTATGTGGATAGGACTCTGCAAATGGGTGAAGGACGTGAAGATATTTATGTCCCATGTACATGCTCACCAGAAGGTGACTTCAGCTGAACAATTCAGTAATCAAGCAGAAAGGATGACCTGTTTTATGGACAGTCTGCCTTTCTCCAGCCATCTCTGTCACTGCC
>CABHPH010077620.1:0-34309 GCA_902168325.1 Peromyscus nudipes
TTTTTTTTTTTTTTGGTTTTTTTCTCTGTGCTCATTAGTAATAAATATTGTGCAAAATGTCTGTCTGTTCACTTGTTTACTCAGTACTGGAGTACTCCCCTCTCCTTTTGTCTTTGAAAGCAGCCAACATTATTTGTTCATTGTTCCAAGTACTCTAGAGCTCTCATGATTCATTTTCATATTTCATAGGTGTCACTCCAACCATAACTGTATCATAATACCTTTTTCCACTCACAGTTCAAAGTCTACTTGGAATGCTCCCCCCTCTACTTTACTTCTTTTGAGTTCCCCCCTGGCTATTATTATGGCAGAAATCAGCTGAGATTTTCTCCTGCTTTGATACTTGCATAAGATAAAATAGAATAAAAATGAAGCAAAATCCATCACATGCAGGATTGGGGATTTAGCTCAGTGGTTCAAGACTCTGGGTTCATCCTTCAGCTCTAAAAACAAACCAGCCAAAACAACAACAGATAAACAAACAAAACCCATCACATAGGTTCTGTCTTCATCTTTGCCTATCTTGTGCATTGAATGGCCATGGACCATTGCAGATCATATAAAGACAGACTGGGGGAGCTGGGAAGCTGACAGATTCTTCACAAAGAGATGTATAGAGGAAGCCTTCAGAGCATCAGAGGCACTGGGTGTGAAAGAATAATGGCATGAGCTCCTCGCTGTGAAAGAAAAGCTAACTAGGGGTACTGTCAGATGAGGAGGATGGTGACGTAAGGGAAGTTCATTCATCAAAGGTCTGTGTTCCACCTTAAGGAGTTTGAGTTTGACCCTGAAAGCTGTGAAAGGGTTGGAGGTGACTGACAAGAACTAAGGCTGACTTGAATTTCAGGAAGGCTAACCTCAGAACAGTGGTGAGATTAAACATCTTTAGTGCAATACGATGCAAGACTTCTAAAATATGGTAAGGAGCATAGACATGGTATAAATGAGGATTTGTGTAATAGCTACTGCTTTAGTTTGAATACAAATGTGTCCCCCTAAAAACCATGTGTAGAAGAAAGATCTTTGGCCCTGAAGTGACACTAATGGGAGATGGGGCCCTTGCAGACCTCCTTAGATCGTCGGGGCTGTGCTCTCGAAGAGGCTGTGGATGCCAATCTCTTCCTCTTCCTCTCTTTTCACCCCTGGCTTGTGATGCAAGCTGTTAGGCTTGGTCACAAGCTTTCTTCTATCACTTGCTGGTACCTCCGTTCGAAACTCAAACCAATAGGGCTGCTTGATCGTGGACTCAAATCTCCACAACTGTGAACTGAACAACCTTTTGAAAAATAAGCAAATACCACAGGTGTTTTGGTATAATAACATGATGCTGATACAGTTGTCAGGAAAAAAGAGTGAAAGGATTCATTTCAGATCAACTTGATGATGGTTACCCATCTGCTACTATTTGAAACTTGATACAAAACAAACAAACAAACAAAAACCAAAAACTGAAAAACAAACCAACAAAACTCCAAAAAAGTAAGAGAGTCTCTGGATTCAAACCCCTTTATCTCCCTTCTCTCCATGGCTCTCACAGCATGGCTCTATATGGTCCTGATGTGTACTTTGCTGTCCTGATTTTAGAAGGTCACTACAAGAAAATGGAATGATCTTAGGATCCTCAGTCACTTGCCACAAGGGTCTAGGGAGCTTGTTTGGCCAGACTGAGGTTTTAGTCTTCCTAATTGGCAATTGCCTTCAAACTCTTGCATGTGGCTTACAGATCACAAGTCTGTATGTAATGTATATGTACCCTCAAATCCATATAACTCTCTAAAACCTTTCAAAACTGCCCACATAAACTTCACCTTTGCCCTTCCACAGACCTTTCAGAGTAAAAAAAAAAAAGCAGTCATGTTTAAGAACTCAATGTGTTTCTGATAACACAGAAACTCCCAGAACAACGTCTCAAGATTCTCATAGCAGACCTCTGGGTAGAGCTTTAGAACACCCTTGGGTTCCATATTTTATCACAACGAATTCCTCAGAACTTACTTTATGTTTAGATCAAATAGATATTCTCTGTGTTGTTTCTGGCCTACGCTGAGGCAGCGTTTTTGAGACCTTGAGAATCCAAGTGCTATGGGAGACCTGGGATTCATTTCTTCCCCCTTGGGGAAAAGCTCCTTCCCAGACATCACTCGCCTAAACCCTTTATGACTTTCACATTGCATCTCCTTATCACAGGCAGCTTGGAAGGGGCATAAGGGAGGTAAGCTTGGGAAAGGGATAAAAAAAGGCCACATACTGGGAAAGGCACAGTGTCTTGGACATGGTGATGTCTCCAGCACCATAAAAAGCCACCTGACTGAGGGGAAAGGTCCAGGTATCCTTTGCATGCCACTGATGAGACGTTGTATGCAGCTGTTTTACTGGACTCAACAACCAGATTTCCAAGAAGAGTTTTGTGATTTTTCCCCTCCCTCCTCTTTGTTTCTCCCCAGATCCTCACTCTTGGCCTTTGACCACACTCTCCAATTAATAAATTTATTTTAAGTTCCAATTTGCCCATAATGGCACTTATTTAAATTGTTGGAGTGTAATTATTAATAACTCCTTCTAGTAATCTCAAAATTGTCCCTATTAGGCCCTTATTCTATAATTACCTGCTTTATAAGAACTTCAGGAAATCTCAGGCAAGTAAGATCTACCCAGTTAAAAGGACTCCAGAACAAGACTGATCACAAAGGCATACAATAATAAGAAGCTACTGAGTGCCTACTGTGAGCCAGGCAGGCGATGTGGAAAAAAAGCGTGGGAAGAGGCAATGATCTCTGTGAGATCCTCACCAGCTAGTAAAGGAAATTTAATGATAAATTCAGAAAATAATTATATTGCATAGAATATTTAAAATAGAGTGGGGAGGAGAGAAAAACTGTGGCTGAGAAACTGAGACTAATGAAGAGGTTGGTTGCAATTTGAGGTGTAATGGTCTCAGTGGGTATCGCTGGGCAGTTGACATTTAAACAGGACTTGAAAGAGGTAAGGGAATTAGCAACAGACAGAAGGGGGGATCATTCCAGACAGAGGGTACAGTCAGTGATGCACAGACCCTCAGAGTATGTCCAAGAAATAATCAGAAGGTTAGCATGGATGGGCTTGAATAAGTGAGGGTGAAGTAGGCAAAAGGCTCAAGAGACAATGTGAGAAAGTCTGGTTTTTTGAATAATTCATTCCCTGTCATCAAATTAAAGGCCTTATGCTGATTGCCCCACACCTGGGGTTCTAAATCAGTTACTAGCAAAAACATCAGAAACCACTAGCAGTCCACACTTGACATACACGTCTCAGGACCTATCTTTGGAGCTGAAGCTAAAACTCCAAGCCCTTATGATGTTGCACAACTGGAGAAAGAGAATAGATGCTGGAACTGTAATTTCTCCATAGTAACTAACCCTATGAAAGACTCCAAAAACAGTCTCTAAATGTTGTCTTATTCTTTTTTTTAAATTTTTATTTTTATTTTTATTTACCTATTTTTTTAATTTAATTCAATTTTACATATCAGCCACGGATTCCCTTGTTCTCCCCCCTCCCCCCCTTCACCCCAGCCCACCCCCCATTCCTATCTCCTCCATGGCAAAGACTCCCCTGAGGATTGAGTTCAACTTGGTAGATTCAGTCCAGGCAGGTCCAGTCCCCTCCTCCCAGGTTGAGCCAAGAGTCCCTGTATAAGCCCCAGGTTCCAAACAGCCAGCACATGCACTGAGGACTGAGGACAGCACATCCCACTGCCTGGATGCCTCCCAAACAGATCAAGCTAATCAACTGTCTCACTTATCCAGAGGGCCTGGTCCAGTTGGGGGCTCCTCAGCTATTAGTTCATAGTTCATGTGTTTCCATTCATTTGGCTATTTGTCCCTGTGCTTTATCCAACCTTGGTCTCAACAATTCTCGCTTATACAAACCCTCCTCTTTCTCGCCAATTGGACTCTTGGAGCTCCACCTGGGGCCTGGCCGTGGATCTCTGCATCCGGTTCCCTGTGTCATTGGATGAGGTTTCTAGCACACCAATTAGGGTGTTTGGCCATCACTTTTCTTATGACTAATTTTTCATTGCTTTGATGCTTTATGAAGAAAATTCCAAAATCTTCAGTTAATCACTGCAGAAACTTAGACCTCGTTAGCGCGCATTGAGATGGGCAATTTCCGACAGCAACTTTCCTCGGGGCTTGCGTTTGTCTGTAATGTTGTCTTATTCTTGACCAAATACTTGTTCTATTTGCCTGTTTGCCACTGGCCATCATCAAGCATTTCTACTAGAAATCAAGGGAGAGGAAAAAGCCACAGATGATGAAGGTGTGTAAAAGAACACATAGAAGTACACTACAGTAGTAGCTGCATGATCTCATATTATTCCTAGCCTTTGTTTTCTTTGACCTGGTACCAAGGGGGTTCAGTAGACTTACAAGAGTTAGATCAACTCTCAGTGGCCTTCCATTGCCTCCACATTGACTGCTTACCTTCAGGTCTCGGCTTGAATGCTCAGGCACTAAAATGTGAGTTTAGATGTGATCTAAATGCACATAGATGGTCTCAGAGCTCTTGGATTTCAAATATGAAAACAGTGCAGGAAAGAATAGGGACTTGCCCATGTGGTCACTGCTAGGGAATCATTTTCTACCTTCTTAATCCAGAGTAGAGTCTGTGACACTAAATTTACTGCTACCTATTTCTTGAAAATTTTCCATTATTGTAGATTTGCAGTATCCTGACTGTACCCAAGAACAATTTTCAACTTGCTTAGGCAGTGACAGACAACTCCTGTAAACAGAAAGAACCACCTAAGAGTTGAATCATACAGCTTGGACTACTAGAAATAGTGGAGAGGGTGCCTGAACTGAACTGGCTTGCCCCAGTCATTAAATTGGTGAATAACCTGTCATCACAGAACTTCTCTCCAATGACTGACGGAGGCAGATGCAGAGATCCACAGCCAAACACCAGGCAGAGCTCCAGGAGTCCAGTAGGAGAGAGAGAGAGAGGAGGGATTCTATGAGCAAGTACATCAAGATCATGATGGGGAAACCTGCAGAGACGACCAAACCAAACTAGTGGGAACTCATGAAACTTGGATCAGTGGCTATGGAGCCTATATGGGACTGGACTATGCCCTCTGCATGGCGAGACCTTGTGTGGCTTGATCTGCTTGGGCGGGCCTCCCTGGTGGTAGAATCAGAATCCATCCTGGTGCATGATGGGGACTTTTTGGAGCCCACTACCCATGATGGGACACCCTGTGCATCCTTAAGGCAGGAGGAAGGGCTTGGACTAGCCTCTACTGGATGAGTCTCTCCATGGGAGGCCTTGCCTTCTTGTTGGGTGGGAGTGGAGGGTGGGTTGGGCAGAAGCTGGGGTGGAGCGGGAGGAGGGAAGAGGGGGATCTTTGATTGGTGTGTAAAATGAATGAAAAATTTTTCTTAATAAAAAAAGAATTGAATTATCAAGGTTGATGAGGTAATCACTACTCGCTGAAAAGATGGGTTGGGTCCCTGGGAAAGGGTAGGATACACAGCATTATGAACACTTCCCCTGTAAAGGAGAGAAGATGGAGGTGAAAGTCTACCTTAAGTAATTTCAGAATTGCAATGTTTTGAGACAAAAATTTAAATTTTGCCTGTCAAGGTTGGCATTTCTCTGTGATCTTAAGCTAGGGGCATTTATTCTGTGTGAATTGTTTATCTGTAACTAGGCCAGTAGAGATAAGCTCACAAGTTTTTATGAACATGAAGGTAGAACTTGGTAAGAAACACCTTGTCACCCCTAAGGCCCTTCACAAAGAAAGGTGCAGTTATTTCCAAACTGGTAGCAAACGGCTCTGGTGTAGATGCCGAGATGGCACAGTCCTTGAGGACTCAGGGTTGAGATGAAATAAATCAATGTAAATACTCTAATGCTTTACTTCTGAGCGAGCCTGATAGCATGATTTATAGAGTAATTCCTGGAGTTCAGAGGCTTCTGGGATGTATACCTCTCTGTAAGGCTGGCACTTCTCACCGTGGAAGTGTTCTAATGGGATCTCTACTGTCTTGCTTGAGGAGCAATTGGTGAGGTTTGGCTCTCTACCCTAATCAAGGCTGGTGGTGAGGAGGGAACAAGACTTGCACAAGGGACAACAGCATCCACTGGTTGGTATGGATTGGAGAGATTCTGAGCAGTAACAAAGTCTCATTTGGCTGAGTGAGTGGAACTACTTCCTTACTATGGAGACCATAATTGTTAGAGAGACCTAGAAGCCACACAAATGCTCGGGTCTGTGTGTGTGTACTTGTGCATACATACCCTGGTACATAAAGACCAGAGGTTAACTTTAGACACTGTTCCTCCTCTGACTGTCCACCTTATTTTTTTTTGAGACAGTGCCAGAGTCCAGCTATGGATGAGGGCAGAGTCTAAAGATGGATGGATGCAAGAGTGGCAACTGAGGAATCAGACACCTTCTTAGTTTGTGATGGAGGAATCAGACATGGGATACTTCTTAGTTTCATTTTAGGAGAGATGGACAGAGAAGAAGCATACAAAAGTCATACCCAGTGGGACAGGTAACAGCAGAGGATGTAAGGAGTCGGAGGCGGAAGGAAGTCAGCCAGGCCATGACGGTTGGGAGAATCTTGCAGCCTGATGGACTAGTAGCCAAAATGCTTCTTTATTTATACAGAATTTACTAAGCAGGGATACGTTCATGATGTTCCAAAACATAGATCATATCATTTTTGGTTTTGGACATGTCTTCCTTTTGCTCATCTTTTAGTCATCATTAATAAACTATGACAGAACAGAATTATCATTTCCAATTATTTTCCCTCAAGTTTTGCCATCATTAATAAGCAGAGTTATCATTCTTACTTATTAACCCCATAACCCAGTTTTTGAGAATCTAGAGGCATATGACAGCCTGTTCTCAGGCTGGTAGCTTTGGTTGCTTCAAGGACACTAGACCAAAACAAAATCTTCAAGCTACCCTGGGCATTTTGCCATGTCCCAAGCAGTGTATTATTAACTCTTAGTGGTCAGAGTGCCCAGGAAAAATCCTCAGACCAAAGCTGCTGCAGTTATTATTCAAATTCTGGCATAATATAAAGTTCACACATATCTTTATAGAATTTGTCTATATGTCTAATCCTGGGATTCTGTTGTTCCTTGGTCATATGACATTATAGTGGCTCTGAAAGAGCTAACTTTTCTAAAAGAGGGAGGTCCTAACACCTCATACTTTTATCATCTTTTCACTCCATACTTTGGTCATCAGTATGTCTCTAGGTAGGGCAGAGTTGTACGCCACATAATTGTCTGAGTATACAGTGGGAAGAGGCTTGTAATTTGAACTGTGGTCAACTCCTCTAGCCCACTGGATCTTCCTGACCTTTTTGAATTTACTTTGTTTTGAATATCCTGTTCCAGTGTAAGTACAGGGACAGATGTTTCAAGAATGTCTCAGAGCCTCATGAAGAGACCTCTGGCTTCTTTATGTGCCACAACCTCCAAGGCAAAAGGAAGACCTTCAAGTAGATAAGAATATCTCCCTAAAAGCGGGGTGGTGGCATAGTATGTTCAGGACTCTACTGGGGGAATCTTAGAAACAGCATTCCTGGGAGAAGGCATAAATGATTCATCATCATTGAATCATCATAAATGATTCAAATTTTCCATCAATCTAATATCCCCAAATTGTACAAATATTAAAAGTGCCCCAAGTATGCAACAGGTGGAGATGAAAACCAAAGGTGGTGTGGCAGCCATCATGCAGCTCAGCTCCACTGGATCTTTGTCAACAGCTGTGCTGGCTTTATGACTTCTGCCATTCCATTCAGGTATGGCT
Source organism: Peromyscus nudipes (assembly GCA_902168325.1). Classification (NCBI taxonomy): domain Eukaryota; kingdom Metazoa; phylum Chordata; class Mammalia; order Rodentia; family Cricetidae; genus Peromyscus; species Peromyscus nudipes. The sequence goes on from CABHPH010077620.1 coordinate 7,820, forward strand.
GTGCCAAGACAGGGTCTGTCACTGGCCTGGATGCACAGATTAAGGTAGCCCTGGAGATCCATTGATAAATGGATCTTCCACCCTTCCCTCAGGCTGGGACTGTAAGTATGCCTCACCATGCCTTTTTCTTCTTCCTAATATAGGGTCTAGGGATTGAACTTGGGTCCTCATGCTTACAGGGCAAGTACTTTACTGACTAGGCATTCTCCCTCAGCCCACATTCCTTATTTTTAGAGGCAATACACACAGTTGTTAGACTGACTTCTAGAATCGGGCTGCTTAAATTCTAGTTCTGATCTTGTGAGGTTTAGTGACATGTCCTTGTACAAGTTATAAAACACCCCTGTAGTTCTCTCATCTGGAAAATGAGATAATATCAGCCCTGAGGTCTAATGTAAGGATTACTTGAACTAATTGATACAATTATCTTAGCCTAGCACCTGGAATAGAGTAAGAAAACTGCTCCTATATAATGTATTCAAGTAGGTTTCTTTCTCAATATATAACAATATCTTTGAATACTTCATATTTTAAGCCATAATTTATTATTCCTTATTTTATTTGAATCATGTTTAAAAAAAAAAGGACTGGTCTCAAGGTTCTCATCTTCACTAGAAAAAGAACAAAGCAGCTAAGAAGGCTAACTTTAATATATATATAATGAAATTATCTCAGCATGACTTTTTGCTAGATTGACATTTGATCATATGATAATAGCTAGCTTTTGCTTCTATGTTTCCTCTTGTTGCTCCTACTGGAATCCCATTTGGGGAGTCGACTTTATTTCCTGAAACTCTAGCTGGGGCTCACCACCTCCTCTACCACACCTTCTGAGAGACTCTGTAGGCTTATCAGAGGGAAATTCAAAGGCCACTTTTCCAAATTTCTCTGTGTGTCTTTTAAGAAAACATCAAGTACAGACTCAGATAGAGGTTTTTGTAGAACAAGGATAATTCTAGGGCCAGGCACTGTATCCTGGGATTGCATTTCCTCATTCTGGAGGTCTCAAAATCCCTCCCTTTCACCCCAATGGGGCTCTCTGGCGAGGCGACACTGTGAGTGATGTGCACTCCTGGCCCACATGGGTCCAATGGTTTGTCAAGATATTGACTGGGAAGGCAGCCAGAGCTTCCTGGAAAGCTTTCATCAGATCAGCCTGTTAACAGGCCTGGGCAGCAGGTTTGGGGTCACACTACTGGCAGCATATTGTTCTCAGAGCCCCACTTTTTGAGAAGTAGGGAGAGTCTACCTCCATTTCACAATGAGCTAATAAGAATCAAGGAACAAATAAAGGGGAGCTGCTGCCTCTTGTTGGACAGTTGGGGCTGTTTCTCAAGTCTGATGGAAAACACAGCGTACGAAAGTGAAAGTGAGTATTATACAGAAATCAGAAGAAAACAGGGAAAGACATTCAGGAATCTTGGATGACAGAGTAAATGGGATAGCATGAGTATTCCACATGGGAACCCCCAGAGAATCAAAGGACATTCCCCCAAAAGACCACCTGTCACTTTTCCCTGAACCTTAGTAAGTTCTGCTCACAGCATTGCCCTTCCTGATGGAACTCGTGACTCAGAAACATTGTTTACAGCATATTTTGCAAAAAAAAAAAAAAATCGTACTTGCTTAAATACTGGACAGGCAGAGGCCTTAACAGACCAAGTCTCTTTTGTTTGTTTGGTTTAGTTTTTCGAGACAGGGTTTCTCTGTGCAACAGCTCTGGCTGTCCTAGAACTCACTTTGTAGACCAGGATGGCCTCAAACTCACAGAGATATGCCTGCCTCTGCTTCCTGAGTGCTTGGATTAAAGGCATGCACCACCACAGCTGGCTTTTTTCTTTTTCTTTCTTCAGACATACCAAGTCTTTCAAGGTTTGAAACACCTGACTGCTTTATTTGTGAGCCCAGGTCAGAAAATAAAAGAAGTCACTCTTGCCGGGCATTGGTGGCTCACGCCTTTAATCCCAGCACTCGGAAGGCAGAGGCAGGTGGATCTCTGCGAGTTCGAGGTCAGCCTGGGCTACAGAGTGAGTTCCAGGAAAGGCGCAAAGCTACGCAGAGAAACCCTGTCTCAAAAAAAAAAAAAAAGTCACTCTGGGTGCATTCCAAGGAACCACCTTACCAAAAACCTCTATAATGTGCAAAATTTGTATGTATTTAATATTTTGTCATAAAACCACATAGTCCTCTCTTTTTTGGGTCTATAGTGCCTTTAAACTAATGTCTAATGAACTCTTGACTGGGGTCTGTTGTTAAGGACAAAGCAGGATTAACTTCCATTCTTTCTCTTTCAATGCAAAGGCATCAGCTGGGGTTGTTTTCTCCATTTCTGTCTTCCTTTGGAATGTTTATGGACTGGATTGATCCACAGGGCACCAGAGACAAGGAGATCCCCAGGAAGCAGATGTCAGGAGTGCAGAGCAACCATTGCAGATGGGATTTCCCAATTTGCAGTCCAGTCAGTCAGAAGGTTTTGTTGTGGTAGATGGGAAGGTAATCAGACCACACACTGGTCCTGTTACACATCTGGACCTGTCCAGAGTTTTGGTCACTCTCCTGGAAATTGGGTCACAGAAGTCGTATCTTTATTTCCCTTCCCAGTGACAGATTCTGAGTCATGGCTTCTGCTGTTCTCTATTTTAAGGAAAGTGCACAGTGGCCACAAAGGCAGGAGAGAAGCAAAAGTATTTACTGAGTGCACTATAGCTCATTTTAGTATATTTAGTGCATAGAAAATAATTAGCCAGTGCTTCTGAAAGGCCTGTTTTCCCTGGGCTCTGTGCTGTTTAACAGTACTGTCACTCATTCCTGTAGCAAGGACTTATCAAATACATACCTGTAGACACAGGGGATAGGAAGATTTGAGAGTGAGTATTCCTGGCCTCTGACATACTTTACTAATTCTACTCAGATGACTAAAAGCTTTTTTTTTTTTTTTTTTGGTTTTTTTCGAGACAGGGTTTCTCTGTGTAGCTTTGCGCCTTTCCGGGAGCTCACTTGGTAGCCCAGGCTGGCCTTGAACTCACAGAGATCCGCCTGGCTCTGCCTCCCGAGTGCTGGTATTAAAGGCGTGCGCCACCAATGCCTGGCAAGCTTTTTCAAAAAAAAAAAAAGCATCATTTACCATATCATTTACTTTATTTAACAGTAACATATATCAATTCACATCAGGAGGGCAATTACGACAATCATTGCAATACTTGTTTATCCACTCCCCACTCTAAGGTATTTCAATTGCATGTTTATCTTGAACAGCCTTCTCCAGCGATAGAGAAGTAAATGTGCGAATTATAAGTAAACCTCATCCTAAGGTTTTTAGCATCAATGTCTACAAGTGCTTTGTATCTTCTATTAATTAAAATTAGCTAAATTGGTGGCTGTGACAGCTACTTTAGATTCCTAGTTTCAAAATGTACCATGACGGTAGGGATTTTAAGGTCTTGACTTCCAGAAGGACACCAAAACTTCAAGCCATACTTTGGGTGTCATTGATAAACCCAAGCATGAGTAAATGAATAAGGATGAGACCCTAGAGATGAGAAGAGGAATGGATGAGTGAGAAGTGGAAGAGGAAAAAGTGGATCCTAGCAGTGGATATATCAGATGGCCACCAGGCTTGAAGACAACCAGAGGAACCCAGGCAATAGATTTATTTTTTATATTCATATTTTTAATTAACTATAAATACTTTATAACTATATTGCTTCCCCTTCCCTCAAACCCCTTTTTCTTTATTATTGTTGCAATCTATGTTGGTATGTGTGAGAGCATGTGTTTGTATGTGCATGCACACATGCCCAAATATAACCTGCTGAGTCCATTTTTGTTGTTTGTGTACATATGGTTTCAGGGATAACTGTTTTGTATTGGATAACCAATCAGGAGCTCATTTCTGGGAGTGGCTGATTCTCCCCCTCTCTCAGCAGTCCTTAGTTACCTGTGCCTCTTTGTATAGTGGTGGGACTCCATGGGATTTTCCCCTTCCACATTAGCATGTTTACTGATACTGCCACTTTCTCTGGTCTTCTTTATACAGCCATTTCTAAGAGAATCGGTTTCACAGAAGACTTTCTGGTATCCTTTCTGCCGCTCTTGTGCAATGGTTCCTGAGCAGTAGATGCAGGAACTGTGCTGTTGCAAATATATCTATTGGGGGTGGGATCCCCGCAAGCCACAGATCTTTGCATTGTGTTCAGTTGTGGTGGTTTTCTGTAATGGTCCCTATTTGAAAGAGGCTTCTTTGATGAGGGGAAATGGCTACACTTACCTGTGAGTATAAGGAGAAGATTTAGAATCCCATAAGGAAATTATGCTGGCCTAGCCAAAGTGGTGACAGTAGATCCTCTTCTAAGAATCATGGCTTCATTAGCCCTGGGTAGTTGGTTAAGTACAAAGCATGGTTTCCCTCCTGTTGAGTGGGTCTTAAATCCACCTAGGCAGCTATTGGTTACCACCAACAGTGAGTGCCACTATTTCACTTTTACAGATATCTTGTTTTTCTGGCCATTGTTGTGGTTCCTAAGCATCAAAAATGGCTAAGACTATTGATTGCTTCCCTATCTTGGCAGTTTGTTTAGTATTGTCTAGTACTATGGGAACTAAACCACAGGAAGGATGCTTCCAGGTTAGACCCATCTCAGATAATACAAGTCCTGGGTCTTAAGTGGGTGGTATCTTCAGGAACAGGGGCTTGCCTTCTGTGGTGATATTTTATTTGTGCTGAAATGTGGTGATATTTTATTTGTGCTTTAATAAAACTTGCCTGGAGATCAGAGGAAAAGGCCAGCCATTTTAAGTAAACAAGAAGTGAGGCAGCACATGCCCTTAATCTAATCACTTATCAGGCAGGGTCTCTGTGTGTTCAAGGCCATATTTCGGAACAGAGCCAAGCTTGGTGACACATGCCTTTAATCCCAGTACCAACCATAGAGACCTGGAGGTCTGTACAGACAGACAGTGACAAGGAAGTGAGGTAGTTGGGCTAAAATAGTCAATGAGAGGGCAGAATATCAAGGGAATAAAGGCATGGGTAAGACAGGAAGTAGCTCAAATTTGGAAGCTGCAGAGTTGGTGAGGTAAGGTTGGCTGGTGGCTTTCCCTATTTCCCTGATCTCTCTAAGGCTTTCACCCCTATATTTGGCTACATGTTTTTATTTAATAAGACCATTTAGAAATTTGTCTATAGCCTTCAACCTCTGAGACACTTTTACGTACAACAAAAATAGCCTATGTAGTTTTAGGAGTAATTTAGACTACCCTGGCCAACCATTCAAAAGGAAGTTTCTTGTGCCTGTGCCTGATACTTGGTTCTTTGCTAGTCTATGATTCTTATGGGAGTATTGTCATCCCAAGTGACATAACTTTAATTAAGATATATATATATATAAATATATATATAATATAAAGACATATGTCCTATATCTTATATATATAAAGATATATTTACCATATGTATCTTGATCAAAGATATATATATATACCATATATATGTCTTAAAGCTATATCACTTATAATGTATGTATATATATAAAATCTTGTGTATAATTTTAGGTAAATATAAAATAATATGATTCCTTGAGGCTTTATCAAACAACCTTGGTGTTATTTGTCCCTCATCCCTCCTTCTCTAACTTCATTGACCTCTTAACCCTCTCCCCATGTGGAACTCCTTCCCTGTCTTCACATTTCCCCTTTCATATCACCTGTATACTGCTATTTCTCTCTCAAGCATCCACCCATGCACACACAATGGTCCCTTTATATTTTTTGGTTTCTATGGTGATTACTTCATGTTATATATCCACATCTGAAAATTTGTAGCTAGGAACTGCATATAAGAGAGAACATGAGGAATTTGTCTTTCTGGTCTGAGTTACGTCATCCAATATAATGTTTTCTAGGTCCATCTATTTACCTTCAAATTTCATGATTTCAGTTTCCTTTACAGCTGAATATTATTCCATTTTGTGTATGTGCCACATTCTCCTTATACATTCAGCAGTTGAAAGACATTTAGATTGTTTCCAGTTCCCAGCTATTGTGAATAAGGAAGCGATGGACATTGCTGAGCAAGTATCCATGGAGTAGGATGTTGAGTCCTTTAGTTGTTGAGTCCGAAGAAGTGGTACAGCTGGGTCTTGTGGTAGATTTTGTTTTTGATCATACTGATTTTCATACTGACTTCAGAGTATGAAGTTCTTCATACTGATTTTCAGAGTGACTTCACCAATTTGCATCCCACCCAACAGTGAATGATTTTGCCACAACCTCTCCAGATTCAGTTGTCAGTGATTTTCTCAGGCTTAGCCATTGACTGGGGTGAGATAAAAAATTTCAAAATTGTTTTGAATTGCATTTCCTTAATTGCTAAGGATGAAAAACACTCTTTGAGGGATTTCTTATTCATTCTTATTTCTTCTATTGAGAACTCTGTTTAGATCTCAGGTCACTTTTTTAAAACTGGATCCTTGTTTCCTTTACTCTTTGTTTTCTTAGTCTATTCTGGGTACTAATCCTCTGTCAGATATATGGCTGATGAAGATCCTCTCCCATTCTGTGGGTTTTTCTTCATTCAATTGCTTATAAACTGAGGATTAATAATAATCTCTTGCCCCCTTCTCTCTTTCAAGCTCGTAGGAGTCCACTTGGTTAATAGATGTGCTGTTGTAATATTGCAGTGTGTGTGTGTTTCAGTCATTCCTGTTTCACTCAGGGATGCCCCACAATGCAAGAGTAGTAATGTTGGCAGTTCACACATGGTAAATGCTTTCTTTAGTTAAGAAGGTGGAAATTCTTGGCTTAACATTTGAAACTTGCATGTTCATTTTGCAATGATGGATTGTGAGAATAAATCTACCATTTGTGAAATTATGAATAAAACAGAAGTCATAGGTTTACATGTGTAGGAAAAACACAGTATACACAAGCTTTGTTGCTATCTGTGTTTTCTGCTATCTACTGGTGTTCTTGGGATGCATTTCCTGCAGCTCAGAGAGGAATACTCTACCATTGTCTTCATATCCCTCCTAGACTGTTATAACAGCCTCCTTATGTGTTTCAAAGCCTCTCATTTTGTTCCCACCAATCTAGTCTTCTCATGATGACCCCTCAAAATGAGACTCTAACTTTGACCCAATTCTACTCATGATTGTTCATGTTCACAAAAGATTTTTAATAAAAAAGCATAGATGGGTAATTATAAAAATTTGACTATAAAATTGTTTTTATGATAAAATCTCAATTAAGAAAATATATAGGGAAAGCTGGGGCGATGACCAACCCAGCTACCACCCAGGCCCAGAACTAAGGCTAGAGTTGGCCCACCCCAAAATCCACTGAATCTATGAACTGTTGGAACAGGTGAAGGGGACGAACCTACAGATCCAAAACAGCAGGATCTCCATGACAAAGTACAACAACAGGATATCCAAGAGGAGCTCCAGTGAGAGCCCATTAGTCATGGTATAGCAGAAGCCAGAGCCCTCAAGCCAGACCAATATCTCATGGCAATGAACATTTGCAAGTAAAGATGAATGGACTAAAGGGTAAACTATGTGACTCAACAGGCCACACTACAGCTTCCATGACAAGACTCTTCTCTCTCCCCCTTGTTTTGTTTGATTTTTGGTTTTTCTTTTAAATTTGGTTTTGTTTTTGTCAGGGAGGTAGCAAGGGCAGAAGGCAGATTCGAGGGAATAGTGAGATAAGTGTGATTAGAACGCGATATATAGGGGCTGGAGAGATGGCTCAGTGGTTAAGAGCAATAGATGCTCTTCCAGAGGACCCAGGTTTGGTTTCCAGCACCCACATGGTGGCTCACAACCATCCCCAACTCCAGTTCCAGTTCCTCTGGTGCCAAATTTGACCTCCGTTAACACCAGGCATGCATGTGGCACACAGTGAAATAAATACAAGCAAAACACCCATACACGAAATAAAATAAATGAATCTTTTTAAAAATAAAAATGTCCAGGATATCTTGCAATTGTATGTACCTGTGAAATAAGATTACTGATAAATATTTAAAATTTTTACTAGTATACATGTATTAACTTCATAGTCTGAAAAGAATGGTTTTTTTTTTTTTTGGTTTTTTTCGAGACAGGGTTTCTCTGTGTAGCTTTGCGCCTTTCCTGGAACTCACTTGGTAGCCCAGGCTGGCCTCGAACTCACAAAGATCCGCCTGCCTCTGCCTCCCGAGTGCTGGGATTAAAGGCGTGCACCACCAACGCCCGGTAAGAATGGGTTTTTAAGGAATATGATATTAAGGTAAACCAAGCTCATGTTATGATAAAACTCAGCCATTATTCCTCATCAGCATGATATGCTGTAAAGACTGGCAACAGACTGTTGAAGATATTCCCTTTTGACAGGAGCAGATATTAGACAGAATACTAATATTTTTAAATTTTGTTGCGAGCATCCTAAACTAGAACACAAAGGGAGATATTGACAAAGACGATCAGATCTGTTAGTGTCCATGTATATGTAGTATATAGATTTATGGCTGCTACAGACATGTGAAAGTCATCACATGAAACCTAGCTCTATAGAATATCACTTTTAAAGATAAAGAAGTTCTTTAACCTTTGCAAAGCTTGTTGTAGAAGCAGCTTCACCAACATTCATGACTGTGTACCACGTGTGTGCCTGGTGTCATGGAGGACATTGAATCTCTGGAACTGGAGTTACAGACAGTTGTAAATACTCATGTGGGTGCTGGGAACTGAACTTAGGTCCTCTTCAAGAGCAGCAAGTTCTCTTAACTGCTGAGTCACCTCCCAAGCCCTTATTATTTTTTCTCATACACACTCCCACTTTGACCCTGTTTTGTCCCTCTTTCACGCCTACTGATCCCCTGGCTTTTCTCCAAAAGTTCTCTTACTTACTTGCCAATGGCCATGTCAGAAGAGCAGCAGATGGCGATTGATTTCAGGGTGTCAGCCCACAGGAGGAAAATCCCTGATGGGTGAATCTCAGACAGACTCCAGAATGTCTTTTGCTTCTGCTGTGCCTTTACATGTTTGCTCCAGGCATCTTCCTCTGGCATGGTGTGAATGGGTGTAGGGAGATGCCCACTGCCTGTAATATAGTGTGTTTATCTCAAGGAAATGTCCCATTCTACTGGACATTGTGGTGATATATTGTGTCCCCCAATATATTGTGCATCCTAATAAACTTATCTGGGGTCAGAGGACAGAATGGCCATTAGATAGACATAGAGGCCAGAAAATGGTGGCACACACGCCTTTAATCCTATCACTTGGGAGGCAGAGATCCACCCGGATCTCTGTGAGTTCAAAGCCACACTGGAAACAGCCAGGAATGGAGACTCACGCCTTTAATCCTAGGAAGTGATGGAAGGAAGCGGAAAGATATATAAGGCGTGAAAACCAGGAACTAGTGCTGGTTAAGATTTTAGGCTTTTGAGCAGCAGTGCAGCTGAGATCCATTTAGATGAGGACCCAGAGGCTTCCAGTCTGAGGAAACAGGATCAGCTGAGGAATTGGCAAGGTAAGGTGGCTGTGGTTTGTTCTGCTTCTCTGATCTTCCAGCATTCACCCCAATAACTGGCACTGGGTTTGTTTTTATTAATAAGACCTTTTAAGATTCGTGCTACAGAACATTTTAACCTGTGGATTTTTATGAAGATGATTTCTTCCTAAGCTGTACTGTCTAATTCATAATAATAATATTAGTTTAAATAGAGTTTTGATGATAAAAAATAAAGCAAGGAAGTGCCACACAGCTAGAACACATGATTTTCTATGGAGGAGCCCTATAGACTGTGGCTTAGGTTGATGATTAAGAAAAACAATTGAGTCCCAGTAGCCCAGCTAGTTTAAATTCTTTTAATTTTAATGTTGGGAGATTTGTTCACAGGTTTCAGAGGGCATCATAGCTGACACAGAGCTTTGAAAATAGGTTTAGACTAAGATGTTTTTGTCAAATAGCTTTGAGGTGCAAAACCCAAGAAGACAATCTAAAGTTTTAGAAAGGCACATAGTTGAATGGGGAACTCGATAAAGTCAGGGAACAAGAACAAAGCAGCCCAGTTATCATTAGCTGATGTGCCTTTTTTGTAGGATTGGTTGATGACCAAAGGTAGTGATTAATTCCTTGTACCCATTTCTGCTCTCAATCCCCTGATATAAGAAACAGTTGATGAGTGGGCATGCACCCTAAAGATTTAAAATAGAACTGGATTGTTTTTCATGTATAAAAGTTTAGGTTTGTGGTTCCTTTAAGATTCCTTAAAGATTACCTTTCAAGATAAACAATAAAGTGATTGATTCTTTCTTGTAACCACAATATGCAGCCTGCCAGTAAAAAAAGGGCTGAGAAAAATACCTCCTGCTTGCTCATACTCTGTTAATCTGTAACAAGTTACTTAGATGTAAATGTATGTGGGTTCTCTTCTTGGGATGACTTTGTTTCAATCACATAAGGGAGATGAAAAACATGTCTTTGCCTGTATTCATTATAATCATTCACTTGAAAAATAGAATATAACCACATTGTAATTCATATGTTGCCTTAAAAACTTTGTTGGGGTATACAAGCTGTAGAAAAGTATACAATAGAATGCTGTGGGATATCTTTCTGTATTCTGTGAATATGTGTGGCTCCCATTGCATAATAAATAAAGCTGTTTTGGCCTATGGCAAGAAAACTTACAGCAGGTGGGAAATCCAAGCAGAGATACGGAGAGAAGAAAGACAGAGTCTAGAGAGATGCCAGCTGCCACCAAAGGAGCAACAAGATGTCAGCAGACCAATAACACCATGGCCATGTGGCAACATATAGATTAATAGGAATGGGTTAATTTAAAATGAAAGAGCTAGCTAGCAAGAAACTGAAGCCATAGGCCATGCAGTTTATAATTAATATAAGCCTCTGAGTAATTATTTTATAAGCAGCTGTGGGACCCCAGGGCTGGGCGGGACCAAGGAACTTCTGGGACCGAGAAACTTCTGGCTACAGTAGAAGAATACAGGAGAATAAAGAAGGAAACCATCAAGAGAGAGTGTGAGTGTCTTCCCCCTACCTCCTTAGATAGAAAAGTCTAGTAGTATTCAGACTCTGTGGATTTCTTTTGAGCCCTGGGCTGCTGGAGGCTGGCCCCCAGGCAGCGAAACTTTTTTTTTTTCTTTTTTGCATTTTGAGACAAAGTCTCTCTATGAAGTTCTGGCTGTACTGGAACTTGCTGTGTAGACAAGGATGGCATCAAACTCGTAGAGATCCTCCTGCCTCTCTCTTGGAAGTGCTGGCATCAGAGGTGTGCACCATCACACCAAGCGCAGTTCTCTTACTTTCGTGTCGTCATTTTTTGACCCAGTGGGCTTCACTAAGGTTGCTTACAAGAACGTGGTAAGAGATCGTCTCCATAAGCACGGACACTTTACCAACGGCTACAACAACGGAGAAAACTTCTGTATCTCCCCCATCAACCATCAAATGCATGCAAATCGTGAGGAAGAAATGGAGTCTCAGGAGCTCCTCTCCCCACCGTCATCGGATGTTTATGGACCCAATTTGTGCAGATTGTGTGGAAGTCATCACAGCTACCGTGAATGAGGCCGAGAGTGCGATTCCTGGGAGTCACATTTCCATACCACTTTCCACCTTCCTCTGGCTCTTACATTCTATATGTTCCTTCTTCTGCGATGATTCGTGAGCCTTGGGCAGGGTAATATAGATGGCCCATTTGTAGCTGATTTATCACCTAATCTCATCATTTTGACCAGATATGAAACTGCAGTTACTGCTGTTCACTACAAAAAAATAAGCTTCACTGACCAAAGCTGACAGCACCACTAATGTATAGGTGTGAATATAGTTATTTGGAAGGCAACCTGATGGTCACACCATATCCATTTAGCAACAACAGAAGCTCCCCCTCCCACGGGGGAGGGGGGAGGACCTAACGCCTCCATAGCCATGAGTTTTGACTGGGTTTGCAGTGCCAGCTGTGGGTTTCTGTGGATCAGGCTTCAAATTCAACCAGAAGGCAGTTGGTTATCCCCATAACAGACTTACCATCTTTCTTGGTGGAGAGGTAGTGCTCCATGCCAGATTAAGAGCTCAGGAATACTGTTGATGAAAATTCTCCAGCATCCTGCCTGGCACCCTCTGGCACTATGAGGACTAGCCAGCAGGAAGGAACCCTCCAGTCCAGTTCCAGCTTGAATTCTAATAAAATTTGGAATTCATGACATCAGTGTTTCAAAGCATTTTATATACATTTTAGGGTTAGTATTCATCACTTAGAAAATTGTAAAATTGGGAGAATTTTAACAGTATGTTATAGAGAAGGCGTCTGGAATCCGTAGAACACAAACAACTTAAGCGAGGTCACTCAGCTTAGTTGGGAGACATTTGAACCTGAGTCCAGACCTCTAGTGGAAAGCTCACAGGCAGCATTAACCTTACACAACTGGAAAAAAAATGTATATGGATGATCTGATTCTGTGATTGTTGAAAAGAAGAATAGCTGAGATAGTCATGTTACTAATTCAGCTTCAGGAATACTAACAGTAAAACTGAGAAGAAATACATGCTCTTCTATTACTTAGAAGAACGACACAATTATCATGTTATTTGTACACAGATCAGCATTTGTTTGTTTGCTTGTTTATTAAGACAGACTTTTACTCTACTGTCTGGGCAGGACTCGGATTTATTATATAGTTTAGAATAGCCGCAAACTTGGAGTTCTCCTGCCTCAGCTTCTCAAGTAGCTAGGATTATAGGCTAGAGGCACCATGTTTCCCTAGATTGCTGCCATTCTAACTGTGAAACGACTCGTGTCTTAAGTTCTCTAGTACAGACAAACATTCAAAACTAGGGTGAAGGCATAAAATAACTAAGAGAACATACATTTTGCATCAGTGCTAAGTTGTGATTTCCAAGGAATTTCATCTAATCATTATAAAATAGCACGTAACACAAAAAGCCAAACCTCAGACTTCGTTTTTTGAAAGTATACTTGTCCCTCTTCTTCATCAGGGCACCCTCCAGCATTCCTCGGGCCTTAATTAAATTAGAACAGGCAGGAACATTGGGCTTGGGGTTAGGATAAATAGCCCAGGTTCAAGCAGGAGACGCTACTTTAATGACTTGGAATGTGTCCAGAAAGCACAGACTGGCTAGCAGGCAAATCTGACAGCTACTGCGTCTTGCAGCACTAACATTCTAACCAATTAAAAGCTGAACTAGAAATAATGGTTTGTCACTGGGAGGTGTTTCAGAAACCAATTGGTCCAGATTAACCAGAGGATTAACTTTTCTAACCGAATTTAAAGGTCATGAGAAGCCGACTCTAATGAAAGAGAAAATCATTCAATTAGAGGGAGGGAAGCCTCCATATAGAAATTAGGTTATCAGATCTTCTGTGTTATTTATAAACAGCTATAAAAGTGCTGTCTTTCCTTCTGTCAGAAGTTCATAGTCAGGGATAAATATTCCCATCATTAAAAATAAAAACTTTTTTAAAAGAATAATCAGCTACTTCTAAGAGTTTCCTCTAATGGAAAGGACACAGATGGGCTCCCCACATTCCCAGGTGTGCTCAACTTTTAAAAGTGTTCATTCCAGGTGATAAAGGCTACTTTTGAGCTATACTTAACAATCGCAGAACCAAAGTCATTTCATGATTTGATCTCTGACTTTGGAGATACCAGAAATCAGTTCTCCCCACGGCATTTGGCGACATAGATACGCCACTGGCCCATGCTTATCAGAGTTACTAGAGCAGGGATGAAGAAAGGAAAGCACCAGGGCTGGTGAGCTGGCTCAGATGGTGAGGATGCTTGCCACCAATCCTGACAATCGGAGTGCAGTATCTGGGACCCCTATGAGAGAAGGACAACATCAACATCTACAGATTGTCCTCAGGCTTCTACATGGGTGTCCTGGCTCTCTCTCTCTCTCACACGCACGCACACGCACATGCTGGCTTCAGGCCCCAGCGTCTTTGCAAACCTTTTTTGCACTGTCAATGGGCATGCTCACTCATTGGAATGATGGTTTCCTTAAGACGAATATTCTTCCTGCAGAATCTTGCCCCGTGAGAAGCATCTAGCCCCACAGGAAACTCTGTGAAGTGGAAGGAGCTGCCATGAGAGCAGAAGTCTTGAGATAACTCTTCTCTGAATTGCTGGAATGGAATGCAGTTCAATATTAAAATGATCTCTGCTTTAGTTTTGTTTTTTTTTTCTCCCCCTTAGCACAATGTGAGGCAAACAGTGGGTTTCAGTAAACAGCTGTTCAAAAAAGGTTGGGTAAATAGTTGATAATTAAAAAGACAAAGAGAAAGAAGAGATGAAGGAATTGCTTATAGACAGAGAGATTAGAACGTCCAAATAATCCAGTCAGGTTCACATTGGTGTGGTATCTGTGCGACTAGAGAGAGGGAAGCAGATTTTGATGTAAAACAAACAAACTCGTCAAAGGTAGGCGGGCTGTTCATAGAAGAATGCCACTAAGAAGGTTGAGGGAAGCCATTTGTGTCCTCTTCGGAATGTGTGTCAACAGTCCCCAACAAGGACCAGCTGATCTTACTCAAGAAAAGCAGGGATTACCTCAGACATGTTAAAATCATCTAGGGAATTGTCAATTTCCTGAACACTGGTGTGGTTAGTCACGCTAGCTAGGATACTTTGTGAATCAGACTGAGTGCTCAACAAGAACTCCTAGGTGGAAATATCTTTTTTAGGCCCACATTCTAGGGATTTTCCCCAGTTGGTTTGCTCTGTTGTGACTGATGACTTGTTGAGTGCTTTTGTACCAGTGGGAAAGGTCTCTGACTGAAGCGCCCATCACATACTTCCAGTGTTCTCAAGCTTGATGTCCAAGCTTCTCTCTCCATTCCCTAGCACTTAAGAATTATTGTTGTCCCAAGAAGGGGATCTGTTGGTCTCTGACACAGGCCTAGGCATGGGTTGTTACAGAGCTGGGATCTTGCCCCAGCTTATATCTGTGCTTTTCTCTCAGTCACACATAGTCATGGAGTTCACCTTACTGATTTGGCCCAGAGAGGTTATTGTCTTGACTTCTATTGTTTGGATGCACATTACCAACTGCACTAGCCATTGGTGAAGCCATTGGTTAGTGTCTTGGGCCTGTATACAACAAAATAAGGTTCATACACGCCAGCGCAAAGTGTGTAAAGGTTAGGGTATGGCTTACTGCACTGTGAAAGCAGTCACATTCATTTTCTTCATATAAAACATATCTTGCTCAGTGAATTATTTAAACAGACCAGATCGGGGGTACTGAATTAACTCCGCAGTTGGCTGTCTTACTGTTTTTTTCTAGGTATAACCTTCTTGTTAGCAATTTTATATCGAGAAACTATGGGAATTTGAAATACCTTGAGCATTAGCAAAATATAGCTGTGGATATTTCATTCTTCTTTGCTATCAATGTGTTTCTTCCTTTTAAGTCAAATCAAAAGAATGACTGGGATCCAATTAACCAAATTTTTTTACATGCTGAACCCATGGCTTAAAAAAAAAAGACCTTAGTTTCGAAGAGAACTTCATCTCAAGTAGTCGTCCCTCACATCTGGTGGTAGATTGAGGCTAAGCAGGGTTTGTTCTGGGGCTCAACTGGGTGACTGCTATTGGTAGGTTTTGCCAAGAGTGCCTCAGACAATGATGACCGAGTTCCTACATGAGCCATACACTCTTTGGTATTGTGCAAACTTGGCAAGGAGTGAAACCAAGTCTGATCTCTCCTGGATCTTAGAACATCCCCGATCTCGGGATCTGTTTATGCTGAAAGAACCAGAAACTCCTTAAGCACATAGGATCCTAAGAAAATAAGTTGCTGCATTATTTCTATCATTTTTATTTATTCTCGTGGTCATACTTCCCATTCTGCATTATGGTCTTACCAACAGTAAGTGAACCTGGAAATGAGAAAATATCTCAGGAAGGTATTTTAGGTTACATTTCCTATTTATCTGTGTTCCAAATTGTTGCGTCTTCCTCACATATGTTTCAGAAAAGGGGCACCCTTGGCTGTTAGCTGGGGTAAAACACTCAGGGCTGTTTCCCTCAGAGAAGTCTCCCTGCATTGTGCCGAGCCAGCTCTCATCCTGTCACCCCTAACACACGCTCTGTGCATCTCTATCTGTGGAAGTTCTGCCTTCCTGACAGTCACAGCCTGGCTCCTTTGCTGTATCCGTTCTTTTCCACACAAAGAAAAAGGCAGAAACTGTTACAGCTGTCTTAGTCTGTTCAGAAGCCTTAACAAAATACCACAGACTGGGTGGTTTAGAGGGAACAGAAATTTACTTCTCATAATGCTGGAGTCTGGAAAGCCTAAGCTCAAGGCAGTGGCAGGTTCCATATCCAGTGAAAGGCCACATCCTCGGAGACAGCACCTTGTTCCCATGTCTTACGTGGTGCTAAAGGCAACTGTGCTTTTCCGGGACTTCTTGTGTAAGGGCATTTATATCATTCCTGAGGGTCCTACTCTAATGATTCAATTACCTCCAGAAGGCTCTGTCTTCATCACCTCCGAGAGTAGATATAACACGAGTTTTAGAAATAACAATAGCCTCGCGGGGACAAACCTTCCTTTAGTACCATACTCAGTCACTGCTTGCTCTATGAACCCTCTTCAGGTCCCCAGGATTACAGCTCTCTTCTCTGTCCCACTTCCAGGTCTCATGAGTACTTTCTGGAACCCGTTTCAAGTTAGAGTTCTTTGTGTCTCAGTCTGGTTCTTTCTCTAAAGCATGAGCTTCTAGACACACACACGCTGTATTTTTATGATTGTCTGTATTTCCACGAGCGCCTAGCATAGAGAATTACACAGAATGGTCACTTACCAAGGGCTTCCTGAACTAGTACAATAAAGCAAGCCAGTGCCAGTTCAACCTTTTATTTGCTGAGTTGAAAAGATGGAAAGGGAAAAAAAAAAAAAAAACCGAGTTAAGCTGGAACATATTCATGCTTACAAAATACGGTATCAGATGTAAGGGTAGTATGGTATATTTATTTCAAGGTTTTATATATAAAATTCCTTCAATTTACAGATATACTCTATGTTGGGATGTTGAAAGGAGTTACATGAGACACCTTACCTAAACCATATGTGGACTTTATAGAGTTGCCCGTGCTTTGTGGGACCCGTAAAATGAGGGGAATAAAGCCCTTCAAACTTCTTTGGAAGCCACTGGAGAGGAATAAAACACAAAAAGGTAATCATGCAGAAGCAGCAGCAACTAGGCTCCCTAAGTTGTGTCAAACTGCCTGACTAGTTAGAGCAAAGCTCAGGGCGTCTCCCCGCTGGATACTCTTCCTCGGATTCTCTCCTTTTGCTGCCTGGGGAAGCTCGCCCTCATTAAAAGGGATAGGAAGCTAGCCACATCATTACATTCACTTAAGGCAGGATGTAGCTGGTCAGTTTAGCCACTGTCAGTGAGAGCTGCCACTTTGGGGTTTTGAGCCCTCACTGGCATCACAGTTTGGATAGGAATTTTTATTTGTCTTTCTTTAAAATTTACATGTCTTCTGAACAACTAAAATTCACAAGAACAAACTAATTAATGGATTCCATTTTTGACAGCTACAAGAAGACTGATGAGAAAGTAGCATGCTTCTGGCAGCGTGTTATCAATTGGGAGGCAACAGTGCATTCCCTCTATGTGGAACAGTGAGCTGGAACCAACACTGACAGATGACACGGCCCTTTGACAGTGACGCCTGTACGAGCTGACAGCTCCACTCGCAGTCACTCAAGTCCGAGCTTTGCAGTGGAATTTTAACGGGCTTGATTTGCAGAATCTGCTTTGCCTCGTTCTCAGCTTGTGGTAGAAGTGAAGAAAAATTTCAAAGAATTCACATTGAAAGCAGATTCTAGCATCTGTTATCCAGCCTTCTTCCCAGCCCCAGAGCTAATAGTAATAATAGCAAATAAAGCATAATCTTGGGAGGGGGACTGGTAAGACATTGAGGAAAGGGGCACTTCTCTCTTTGAAAGCAGATTTTTCTATAAAGCAAGGTAAATCATATACTAGTCAAAATCCTTTCGGAGATGCTAAATTTCCCAAGGTAATGCTAAATGAATCAAAAATGTCTACATGAGTGTGTACACACAAACCATCACATACATCTATGAATTATCTAATTGCTCTCTTTAAACATTAAATATGCAAAGATAGTTTCAAAATATTAGAAAAAATACTTAAAAAAAGAATTGATCTTGCCCATTCACTTCCCAAGTTCAGGTCATATCCTTAATTTTGCCATTTTTCAATCTATCCCTTTGACCAAGATGTATTCATAAAGTGGATTTCTTGTGTGAGATTTGTAAAGTTACTATTCTGTATTTCAATTCCTTCACAAATAAAACATTGATTATCACCCTGTCACCGCCAACATCCCACACAGGGCTACAGCAAGAAATAAGGGCACTCACAGTTACAAACCAGTTGCTGGAAGGCCGAATTGGACTGGCAGGAGTGTTATGGATCTTTGCATCTGAATGCCCCTAGGCGGGGCAGGCACTCTTAGTTTACGTAGCCTCTGCTCCCTGTCTAACAGCGCGTCTCACTGCTCACTCATATAACTTGCCTGGGCCCCGAAGGCAGTTGAGTTTGTGACTGTGGCATCATCAACCCTCACCAATCCTCCCAGAAACACACAGTAATCCTAAGATTGCTGATTTCAAAGTCTCAACATAAGTAGAAGAAATAAATAGAATTTATGGTAGAGAGGGGCAAATGCAAATGGAATAGACAGACAATTGCCAAGAACAGCTCCAGAACAGTGATAATACAACGCGAATTGTCGCAACGGTGATAAAGCAGAATTGAGCCCTCACCAGCTTTTCCCTCTCTTCCCAACCACCCTGGATTCAACAAACATGGTAGTGTTGAAACTGACAGAGATAAATAACCTACTTTTATCTAGCCAATTATGAACCTGCCCAACTACTGTACTTTAAATGCTTGTCTCTCTAAAATGCAGGCTGAAACCTAGTTTCCTTTGTACTCATATTAAAAGGGGGAGTTAGGCCATGAGAGTTCCACATTCATGGGTAGGATTGGTACTGTTACCAAAAGGTAAGTTATACACCCCCTTACCTTTCAATCCTCTCATTTTCTAAGATGTCAGAGCCCAAAGGCCCTTGCCATATGTTGACACCTTGGTATTAGGCCCTCTAGTCCCTAGAACTGTGAGCCAGCACATTTTGAGTCATCACAAATTATCTATTTGGGGACATCAGCACAAAAGGAAGAAAGGCACTGCTTTCGTCTGCTTGTGTTAGTACAGTGACATAAACTGGGAGAGCTGATGACAAGCAGAAATGACCTGCTTCTCTCAGTCCTGGATGCTCAAGTGCATGCTGCCTACATAGGCCCAGGTCTGCTGACGACTATGGCAGATGGTGGTGTTGGAAACACATGCAGGAGCCAATGGTTACTTGTTGAGTTAGGAAGTGGAGAAGAGTGGCTGAGACCACTCCCTGAAGGCACATCCTAGATGACTTAAGGATCTTCCATGAGGCTCGCCTCCCAAAGGCTCTCCTACCTACCAGTAGCTGTGGACCAAGCCTTAAAAAACAATCACACCCTCCAATCACACCCAAGCCATGGCAGACACCAAATTTCATATATACAAAATGTAAATGGTTGAAGAAGGCAAGAGAGAAGGTATGTGGAGAGATACATTTTTGAAATGTCTTGGAAAAGGGTTTAGGGATTTGTGAGCAAAAGGAAGAAGTCATTTGAAACAGGTAACGGTTTAGACAGAGGTTCAGAGATGAGAAAGAATTCAGTTATCATTACTAGAGTGGGGCCCATGCATTTCATAATGAGGAAAAGATAAGGCTGAGTTCCCTGGATTAACCACATATACAAAGTATTACAGCATGCCAATTTGTAGGAAACACATTTCACAGACTGCATACAAAGCTCAAGTGAAATACAATGACCTTCCATTTGTTTTATGCTAATTGGGCATTTATTTCATAAAGTACTGCCATTATACTGTGACCCGAGATAAAAAGAAAACTTCCCCATTTAAGTTTCACTCATCATAACCTTGAATATTAAAGGAAACTTACATGCTCCATTAACCAGAAAATAATTCTCTCCCATTCTTTGAATTCACCCAGGGTGTGGCTCACAGTGACGACAGATTCAACTGATATGCTTGAAGAATTCTAATTAAAGTGATTTTTAAAGGGGTGACAGTTAATGTATCAGTGAAATCTTTTAATGTATGTTTTTTATTCCATCCTTCAATTTCTTAAAACTATGTATATTTGAGGTTTAACTTTGTGATTTAATGTTCAATTTTTTTATTTTTGTCTTTTTTATATCAATTAAATCTTAGTAGCCAACTTCATACACATTTATTTATGATAAATAAAATTATCATAAACTGATAAAGGATATTTCATGAGGTCCTAGTCTACACAGGATAACATATCAGAAAGTATTATGTATCACATGCCTTGATAGGGTTCAAAGGATCATTGGCCATAATTATTTTCCAATGAAGCAGTTAAGAATGTAAACAATTAAATAAAATTATTTTTTTCATGAAATTAGTGTTTCTGTTGGGTTTCCCTTTTTCTTAAATTTCTGAACAACCAGTTTCTGTTTGCAAAGCCTTTGAAAATTATATGATCAAAAAGTTATGATAGCAACTGTTCCGACTATAAAAGCTTTAAATAAGTGAATAAGTTTAAAATATTACAAGAAAAGTTCCCATTATGGATGAAAAAAATCTGAGAGAACCAAACTTGAAATAAATATCACAAGTAGGGAGGGTCTGTGTCAGAAACAATGCAAATATGCTTAAGCCACCCAGCGCCCTTGTCAGAACACTTCTGCAACTTGGGAAGCCTCCAGACCACCGTACTCATCTAGCGGAACTGGAGGCCTGCTGTAGGAGCCACGATCCAGACTCCAATCATATGGGAGTGAAAATCAAGGCAATCAGGAAACAGCTGTGACATGGGTTACCCTGATGACTGTGACTAGATTCCCACACCACCTTCTTCCCTCCCTCCCTCCCTCCCTCCCTCCCTCCCCCCCCCTCCCTCCCTCCCTCCCTCCCTCCCTCCCTCCTGCCTTCCTTCTTCCTTTATTTATTTCACATCCCTACAGCAGTTTTCCCTCCCTTCTCTCCTCCTCTCCTCCCAGTCCCTCCCGCACCTCTCCTCTGCTCCTCACCCCCAATCCACCCATCTTCCTCTATTTCTCTATTTCATGGCAGGCCTCCCATGGATATCAACAAAGCATGGCATGTCAAGTTGCAGGAAGACTAAGCACCTCCCCTTGTATTAAGGCTGGACAAGGCAACCCAATATGAGGAATACGGTCCCAAAAGCCAGCAAAAGAGTCAAAGACAGCCCCTGCTCCCACTGTTAGGAGTCCCACAAGAAGATCAAACTACACAGCTGTCACATATATGCAGAGGGCCTAGGTCAGTCCCATGCAGGCTCCCTGGTTGTCGGTTCAGTCTCTGTGAGCCCTGTGAGCCCAGGTTAGTTGTTTCTGTGAGTTTTCTTGTGATGTCCTTGACTCCTCTGGCTCCTGCCATCCTTCCTCCCCTCTTGCACAGGATTCCCCAAACTCAGTCTAATGTTTGTCTGTACACCACTTTTTCTAATAGCATGGTCCTTGCTGAGACATCACCGTCAGTACTCAAAACAGAATTATAGAGACTAGAAGTAACAATTGCAGCAATGAATGAATTTTATATCCAAAACACTAATCTTAAAATTAACAATGTTTTGAACATTTAATATACTTAAAGAAAGTTATTTATATTGTGGATTTCCAAAAAATTCACTGTGGGAAATTACTTTAGTCAGTATAATTCTTATTGTTCCTAAGATAAGATTGTAAAATGGGACAGAAACTGTTAAATGACAATTATTTTAACAAGAATTTATTCATAATAAATAAAGTGAAATAGATATCTATGCTATATAGTAACACATACAGTAGCATACCTATCACAACATAATAACAAGTATATTAATTATAGATGCTTGCTGTCTCTAAAATCCTACTAACTTTAGTTATTCTTTTTTCCTTTTCCTTCCCAATGTAATTCTTGACTCAGTTGCTTCAGTGCTTATCTGTGGGCTTTATAATGGTCAGGGAAAACTGGGCATTGACCTGGTGTTTCCTCCATCCTCTGCTGGCACTACCATTTTCTCTTTGCTCACGCTGCAGATGCCCTCCCTCCCACTTATCTCTTCATCATTGCTTTCACAAGCATGCCTTTGTGTGTGTGTTTGTGTGTGTGTGTGTGTGTGTGTGTGTGTGTGTGTGTGTGTGTACTCACACCTCAGCTCAGTGATGAAGATACAGTAAACAGTATAGCCATGGTCACTGGCTCCTGGAATGTCTGTGGAGGCAACTACATTAGCAGTCACAGTACAGTGCAGGAAGTGTCATAAGGGAAACTTCCCAAAGGATCCCCATTCAGAAGCCTTGGAAGAAATGACACACCGAAGTGGGCACTGAGAGATGAAAAGGAATTGGCTAGTGGAGAGGCGGTAGAAGCCCCCACAGATGGTACCATGCAGGCCAAGGCCCACAGGCCAACAAGTGTGAGGGGATTTCAGGATGTACAGAATACAGGACACTTGTGAGGGAATGGTGAAGATGGACTGGTGCCAGAGAGGCAGGTAAGGGCTGGAT
This sequence comes from Peromyscus nudipes, assembly GCA_902168325.1. Lineage (NCBI taxonomy): Eukaryota > Metazoa > Chordata > Mammalia > Rodentia > Cricetidae > Peromyscus > Peromyscus nudipes. Next base: position 30,501 of record CABHPH010077620.1, read on the forward strand.
CAGGTAAGGTCTTGGAGCCATGCTCAAGGAAGACCCAGTGAAGCAGATGGAGATGCTCCAGGGACTTCCATCTAAAGCAGGAATATGGAATGTGTTGTCTACCTTCCCTTTGAAATCATGGGCAAGGAGGGCAGAAGCACCTCTTCATCTCGGTCTGTTCCCTCTCTCTCTCTTCTCCCTCGCTTCCTTTGCTGCCATCTCTTCTGGGTTCCCTTCCCCAAATAGTTTTTCAGATACTTACCTTCTCTAGCCCTCCAACTCTCCCTTCTAAAGTGTGTCTTCACTAAATAAATGTGTGTGTGTGTGTGTGTGTGTGTGTGTGTGTGTGTGTATACCTGTTGTTAAAGGCATCGTACTAAACATGGAAAATATAATTATGGTCTAAAATATTTACTTTCTTCTCAACTGGGTTTACACAGTTTTAGGGATTTAGGGTAGGAACCTAAAGAAAATGCTATATAGGTAAATAATAGATACTTCCCCAGGGAGAAATGGCAAAGGATTGAAGCTAGATGTGGTGATATACACCTGTAATCCTAGCATTTGGGAGCTGAGACCAGCAAGAGAGGAGTACAAGGCCAGCCTGGGCTACACACTGTGTTTATATATGGCCTACATAAGACACTGTATCAATAAAATAAATTAAATTAAATAAAACATCCAGAAAGTAGTAAAAGTTTAGATGCACAGATCAACTTTTTCCTAAAAAGACACTTCATAGAATGCAGATCTGGGTTGAAATGAATCATTGGCTCATGTTTCAGCCGTGTTGACATGCTGATAAATAAATATTTAGGCACATTATAAACTGATGTATGAAGGCCACAGCAGTATCTTAACTTCCTGTCCCCTTTCCCTGCTTCACTCAGAAATGTTTTGTGAACATGTTTCAAACTGCTGTAGTATACTGTCACACCACAGGCAGGTTTCCAAGAAAAAAGACATGGCAGCAGTTTCTCCTCTGCCTCAGAGACGGGGCTTTCTGGGTATTTATACCCGACAGCACGAGACTCTGCAGCATGCCTGAAGACACTAAAGAAGGAAAGAATGGGGCCCCCTATCCAAGGACAGCACAAGAGGAGCTCAAACATGCGGCTACAGGAAGAGTACATGCCAACTGACAAAAAAGAAAATGTGTGCAGTTTTCCTGGGATCCATTGAGGAGCTCTATTAATTAAAACTTCACTGGCTGAACTTACATCCCACAGATGATAGGCATCCTGGGTTAATATCATGGGATGCTGACTATAATTAGTCAGTCTACAGTCATTGACTGCCTTGTACTAGACAGCACTCAGAGACACAGAAGAATAGCAATTGGATGATGTGCAACAGTCTTGCTTTATTTGAACGGCACATCCTTCATGGACTCTGCAGCAGGAAGCTGAGGACCTTTGACTGGAGGCACCAATTTGGGAAATGCTTAGGGACTGTGACCTGAGGTTTCTCTCAAGCCAATTCTGAGTCTCGCTTGCACTGGCCAACCCTGCCCGCCCCCCACCCAATCCCTTTCCCACTTTTATGTCTTTTTGTTATGATTTACTTACTTTAACCAAAACGATCCGTGTGGCCTGGTTTTGGAACTATCCACTGGATCCTAGTTAAGATTCGCAAATGGGTACTCACTCATAGGAGGATACTAGATGTGGAGCAAGGACGACTGGACTGCTACTCACATCACTAGGGAGGCTACCTGGAAAACAGGACCCCAAGAAAGACACGGGGATCGCCCAATGATGGAGAAATGGATGAGATCTTCATGAACAGCCTGGACATAAGTGGGGGAAATGAAGGGCGAGGGTCAAGGGAAAGAGAGCTTGGGGGAGCGGGAAATCCCAGCTGGATCAAGAACAGAGAGGGAGAACAAGGAATAGGAGACCATGATAAATGAAGACCACATGAGAATAGGAAGAAGCAAAGTGCTAGAGAGGCCCACAGAAATCCACAAAGATACCCCCACAATAGACTGCTGGCAATGGTCGAGAGACAGCCTGAACTGACCCACTCTGGTGATGGGATGGCCAAACACCCTAACTGTTGTGCTAGAAACCCCATCCAATGACTGAGGGATCTGGAAGCAGAGATCCATGGCTAGGCCCCGGGTGGAGCTCCAGGAGTCCAATTAGCGAGAAAGAGGAAGGTCTATATGAGCAAGAATTATTGAGACCAAGGTTGGATAAAGCACAGGGACAAATAGCCAAATGAATGGAAACACATGAACTATGAACCAATGGCTGAGGGGCCCCCAACTGGATCAGGTCCTCTGAATGGGTGAGACAGTTGATTGGCTTGATCTGTTTGGGAGGCATCCAGGCAGTGGGACCGGGTCCTGTGCTCATTGCATGAGTTGGCTGTTTGAAACCTGGGACTTATGCAGGGTCGCTTGGCTCAGCCTGGGAGGAGGGGACTGGCCCTGCCTGGACTGAGTCTATCAGGTTGATCTCAGTCCTCAGGGGAGGCTTTGCCCTGGAGGAGGTGGGAATGGGGGGTGGGCTGGGGGGAAGGTGGGGGTGGGGGGTGGGGGGGTGAGGAGGGTGGAGTGGGTGGCGGGAGGGGGGAGAACAAGGGAATCCGTGGCTGATATGTAGAACTGAAGTATATTGTAAAGTAAAATAAAATAAAATAAAATAGAATAAAATAAAATAAAAAGATTCACAAATGGGCACACATCTCCAGACCGTGGCTGTTCCTCAGAATCCATCAGTAGCTAACACTTCAGCAGAGAGGAGTAGAGCCCAGTGTACTCCTCTTCTATCCATGACTGACTGTGGACTGGGCTAGTGTCGTGCAGGTCCAGTGCTAGGACCAACAGCTGTTGTGAGGTCATGATTGTAGTGACTACATCATACCCAGAAGGCATTCTGCAGACCTTCTCCCTGTTTTTCAGCTCTTAGGTTCTTTCTGCTCCCTTTTTTACTACGTTCCCTGAGCCAAGATGGAGTTTTATGCAACTCATACTGTAAATGTGCTTGGGAATAAGAAAAATGCTACTTATGGTAAGACTATATTATGGAATTCTAGACAGTTCACGATATTCAACAGTGAGAATGGAAATATTGAGTGCCACCAGGAATCATGATTGGAAGTTAATAGTTTAGATTATTAACCTATATGAGCCTTACACACACACACACACACACACACACACACAATTTTTCTTTAGTGTTAATAATAGCTCTAAAAAAGTAAGTCATTTCAGAGTTACTGAGGCAGCTTAAATACCTTGATTTGAATCCAGGACGGTATAATAATTTATGAGCCTGAGCTTCTAGTCAAGGTGTTTGCAGGATCTCTCTATGCGTTTAATAGCAGGAAGACCACCGTTTGAGACAGGCCGAGGCTACATAGTGAAACCCTGCCTCAAAATAAACACATAGACAAATGTACAAAGATGTGCCTTATAAAAACATTCTCTGATACTGTTTAATGAAATTATTCAAATAATTGGAAAAATCATTACTTTTTCTGGACAAAATATTTTAAGGGAGCTACTTGTCTAGTGATTTTTAAAAGTTTATTTACATATTAAAGATCCAGTGTGTGTGTGTGTGTGTGTGTGTGTGTGTGTGTGTAAGTATGTACATGTAAGTGTGGATACCCTGGGAAATCAGAGGTCATCAAATCCCCCTGGAGATAGATTAACAGGCAATTATGAGCCACCCAACATGGGTTCTGAAAATGATCTGGGCTCTACTGCAAGAGTATTATGTATCTAAACTGCTGAGCCATCTCTCCAGCCTAATATTTACTTTTATTATTTTAAATTATGAATGTGTGTGTGTGTGTGTGTGTGTGTGTGTGTGTGTGTG